>CM050167.1:372119989-372159989 GCA_027410445.1 Discoglossus pictus
CTGTAATATGTCCTCATATTTGTCATTTATTTATATATTTATTTTTAACTCGCTACACTGATTTTTATCAAATATCAATTATTCTTGCTATATATATATATATATATATATATATATATATATATATATTTTATATTTATTTATTATATTTATTTATTTATATATAGATAGAGATAGATAGATTATTGCAAGCAAAATTGATATTTGATAAAGGGTGTAGCGAGGCAGAATGGGGACTATATTATCTGAAGATTGTATAGCTTAACAACTTGTATATAACGGAGGTAGCCACAGCCGACAAATGTTTCACTGCCTAGGACTTTGAATTCTTGTATATTATAAATCTTGTTTTAATATAGTTCATAATATAATATTTTTATGTTTGGTTAATGTGGGTAAAATTACTTTGCTCCATTTTTACTTGAAATGTAACGTATATCCTGGGAGAAGATGGGATTTTTTTTTTTAATCTGTTTTATGTAAGTGTATTTGCTACTTTCTTCCCTAATGTGACAAACATTGCTTGATAAACCTAATGAAGACGGTCACTACTTCTTATGGCCATCAAGGTGACTTTTTTAGGAATCCCCCTTAGAGGGGACATTGGGTAACGGTTCATTTGGTAAATGTATGCACTAAAAGTTCCTGTTTATTTAAGAAAGTAAAAGTGTACATAAAAATAAACATAATTGTAGTGGAAATGTATTAAAATTGGTACATAGGTTATGTATAAATTAACTGAGGTAATGGTCTTACCAACAGCTGTTAAAATTATCCGCTGAAAAAACTGTAATAGTGACAGACATTTAACAGTATTATGGTTCCATTCTAGCATGCAACGGTCACTAAAAGTTTTTCAGCTGGGCATGCACTTCTTCATTATTACACTGCTAATATTGTGTGTTTGTGTCGTGTCCAACTCTCCGTGACCTCATGGACCATAACACACCATGCTGATCCACTTGGTATTCATGGCAGAGATACTGGAGTGGGTTGCCAGTTCATTCTCCAGTGGGCCACAGCATATAGCTCCTGGTATTCCAAGGTGGTCTCCCATCAATGTACTGACCGGGCCGAACCCTGCATGGCTTTAGGTTGCAGCTGTCAAAGCAAGAATCCTAACCACTGGACCACCAGGGAATCTTATTTGCCGGTAGATCCTCTGCTTCAGAGGATGGATCTTTCAGTTAATTTCTGGTGCTTTATTTATTTTTTATATAAACACATACAAGACATATTCATACAACAAACATTTGCGCAAAAACATAGAAATAATACACTTTATACCTTTTTTTTTTTTTTTTTTTTTTTTTATTACCTCGGTTCATAATGCTCGTTTTTAATTTGTCATCTCCAGATACTTTTCCCATAGGTTCCAGTTGAAGCAATTTTTTGATAAAAGTTTGGGGTTATTTCCAATAAAATCTTTTTCAATTTGTCTATTTCTAGAAATTATGTCTTGTTTCACGCCATTTTTTTTCCAATTGAGGTCTATTAGCCATTTAGCTACTGCTAATGTATGAACCAACATATATTGCACTTTATAATCAATATTCTGTGACAATATGAAATAGTACTAATTCTGGAACAAGTTCTATTTTACAATTAAGAATCTTTTGCACATTTTCAATATAGGATACACAAAATTTTTAATTTCTACCAAATATGTTCAAATGTACTATTCATTGATTCACATCTCCAAAATATGCCTTTATCTTTATCATTACCAAATGTAGATAAAGTATGAGGAACCAAGTGCCACCTCTGTACTACCTTTTTTTAAAATATTTTTTTTTCAGTTGGTCTATTAAATCAACTATAAGTCACTTCCCAGTTTTAATTTATTAAATACAACCAAATGAAAATATATTTTATTTATTTTATTTCATTTCTTCAATAACTAATATTTTCTGTGTCCTTTTAAGGCAGTGAGTAATATTCACTTCAGCTTCATGTGAATTTTCTTTTAATGCAACTTTAGAATATTTAATATTTCACGTAAAAACATATAATAATGTGAAGTTTTCGGAGCTGTGTGTTATTTTAAAGCTCATTTACAGGTAAACCTCTGCTCATCACATCTGGTAGGGCCATATATGTAATCTAATGGGATGTTCTCACCGCAGTCAAATTTTAAAGAATAATAAAATGCATTTGCCATAACAGAGAGGGGATGGTTTATCTCGTATAATAATTAGAAGGGAAAGTGTCTGAATTAAGTTGTTGTTAAAGACCACTTACTAAGACCAAGTCTCACCAAGATATATAATTGTCTGGGAGTGCTAAGAAAAGCATGTTATCTCTGGACATATCTTGACTGTTCAGGCACATCCCTTAAGTTCCTTTTTGTAAACCTGCAGAAAGGTGTGTAATGTGGCATTTCATTGCAATGCAAAGTTTACTGCAATCCTTGAAACAGTTCAAGGCCTCAGGGAAAGCAGCGCACTTCCAAATGTGAAACTTTCTCTTGTAATGGCATGTTAAAAAATGTCAGTCTGAGTGTAAATATGTGCTCTGTGGTTATTTCTAAGCACATATATTGATTTGGTGTTAATGTTTCATATCAATTTTTGTGTGGATTAAAATCGAGACGGCGCTGTGGTAGTGTCATGGAACGTTTGGGATTTTTGGGAAAAAATTAAATTTTGGTCCTATATGGAGATATTCATTAAGAGCAATTCCCCTTTTTATAGGTTGTTCAAACCTTGAAGACATAGGAGCTCAATCGAAGAACAAACTAACCTTATTAGGTTAGTTCTATGGACATGATAACCCACTCTGAGAGCAACCTCTTTTAGCGCACTTGTGCCCTTCACAGGGAGAAATATCCTGTAGTATATCAGTCTGGTCCCACTCACTAGAGTGAACCATCCCCGAAATACCAGGCAAGTCTACCCTGAACAGGAGAAACATCAATCCCCAGACATACGTTTCGTCCTTCAATGAGGTGTAGCTAAAATCCCTAAGGAACAGTGAGGAAGGGGTCCACGTCTGGAGTCCTCTATCATCCTTAGTGCGATTAATCCCTAAGGGTAATTTGCATAAACAAAACAACAAAGTCAGAGGTGCTCAGTTGGAGAACAAACTAACCTTAACAGGTTAGTTCTATGGACATGATAACCCACTCTTAGAGCAACCTCTTTTAGCTCACTTGTGCCCTTCACAGGGAGAAATATCCTGTAGTATATCAGTCTGGTCCCACTTACTAGAGTGGTCCAGCCCTGAAATACCAGGCAATTCTACCCTGGACAGGAGTAGCAGCAAACCCCAGACGTACGTTTCAGCCTCTATGGGCCTCGTCGGTGAGGTGTAGCTGAACCCCCCCTAAGGCACCATGAGCAAGGGGTCCACGTCTGGAGTCCCCCATCACCCTTAGAGAGACTAATCTCTAAGGGTCATTTGCATAATCAAAACAGCAAAGTTAAAGATGCTGAAACAGAGAACGAACTAAAAGTAACTGGTTAATTCTATGGACATGATAACCCACTCTGAGGGCAACCTCTCGTTATGGGAAGCAATTTTGAGACTCGTGGCTTAGACTGTTCTTTGCGAGGAGAAAAGAAACTGTAAAAAAACTAATACAAGACAAATAAATCCACTAATTAAATAAATGTAATTTAAGTAACTCCCAAAAAACACTATTTAGGTAATAAAGAGACAGAATAACTCCTTAGTTGGATCTCTAAATGTTTTATGGAAGGTAAATAAAACGGCACAGAGATGGCTTGTATCCCGAACACTAGATACAGAGTTGGCTTGCCTATCTAGCTTTGAATAAGTATATGCCCCAGGGGCATAATTATTAACTAACAAATATTTAACCGTGACACTTTAACTTTTAAGTAGATAAAGGCCTCTTATTTGTTGTATTAAGCCGTTTCATTAAGATAGTGTTATACAAATAATCTGCATTTGTGGGCACATTTGCATGTCCCAGCTCAGCATCCCAGAATGCAGTGTAATAACTGTTTTTCTCAGAATTCTGATCTGGAAGCAGGTTTTTAACTTGCTTAAGACATTCAAATGTGAACACAGATGTACTATTTATTTACTGTACAAATAATCTGTAAAGAGAAACATTCTCTTTGAATAGCTCTCAGAAGAAATACGAATATCGTTGTTTTTTAGACTTCTACTTAATCACGGAACACAGGTTTTTCTCTTGAGAAAAATGATGGGACAAAGAACTAGAGATGATCATGAATAGACTCCTTAGGTGGTTAACCCCGGCTTTAAATTGTATTGCACACAATGCTTGAATGTTTCGTTACTAGTGATATATGCTCTAAGTTTCAATAGGCAACAACAGAAGGTATTTTAACAATCTTTGAACTATTTTCACAATCTTGCAGTAAAGACATTGATATCCTATTTTTCAGTAGTAGCAAAAGTACATTTACACTGGAAGACATATGATCAATAATTTGGATAACTCAAATTGTTCATTGTATACAAAAAGTTGTTTTATTTACCATGTCGTTATAACATCTTGGCAAAATCTAGACATGCTCATGTACAGTATATTCCTTGGCCATTAATAAGATAGCCATTCCAGTGAGTTTGGTGGTATGAATAAGTATAGTCATGCTTCAGGGAAGTGGTGTGAAGCTTTGGGTTTTATGGCTCTGTATTTGAGGCATGTAACCAGTCCTTCCAGACAGTGGAAAGCCATTGAGAATTGTCAAACTGTCTATCAGTAATGCTAGTACATTACTACCATTGGGTTATAATGGTGATAGAATGTACAAGTGTTCTTAAAGTTATGGTAATGGAACCATAATGGTGTAGTGATTGGGTTTCTGAGAATTCCTGGCTGAAGAGGTTGTTATGAATAGATCCTCTTTATTAGAAAATTATATTTATTTTCAGATGTATGAAAATATATAATAACCTGGAATATTTTCGGAAGTCTGGTATATTCGAGATCTGGTACCAGCTCAACAATGAACAACTTGGAAAGGAGTGCCCTTCCTGCCGTAAGACCACTTGATCATAGCTGTTCAGGGTTGTTGTCTCCCATTGTGTTCGCCAACAAAAGGTTACATACTTTCAGTTTTCGAGTTGTATCAAATAGAGTATGAGAAGGGAGGGCTACATAAAAATGACGAGCATCTTCAAATATTTAATACATTTTGAGGAGGTAAGTATCAGGAAAAATAGCAATACTAAATGGATTGGGTATGTATTTATAATCCATAGAGAGCAGACACTATGTGCCACTAATATAGAGATTCAGTTTCCTAGTAAGTAGTTGGCCATTACCAATAGCTCCGTGCTGATGATGCTGTTTGGGGGGAAAGCACTGGAATTAGTTGTTGAATTGGATAAAGATTTCTTCTTTTTTTTTTTTTTTTTTTTTTAAGACTGATTATGGGCAAAACCATGCTTTAAAAGTAAATACATGAATATACTAGCTATCCTATGTAGTCATGCAAAAGAGATTATTTTTAAATATGATCTTCAGGGTTTTTTGTTTTTAATGCTAAGATTGTTGAAAAGAAAACTGTAATTGTCTCTTTTGTTCAGTTTTTTTTTTTTTTGCATATTTTTTTTTTTTTTTTTTTTTTTTTTAGTGAGTGGATTTTAAAAGTAGATCCATAAAGAGTTTTAGTGGAATTGTATTGAACGTTGAGCTGTGTAAGCCATGGTATGAACATATTTAGAGAATACGTTTTATTTTTTTATTTTTCTGTCAGCGGACTGATGAGGGAACAGTGTCAGGAGACTTTATAAAATAAATCGATCTGGCTGAAATTGACACCACAGCCCTTTATATTCACAAGTCTAGAAACTGACTGCTTGCATCAGTAGATGCAAGTACTACTCTGCAGAAATGTAAACTCTTCTCTCGCACACAACTTTCTAACTGAAATCTTCAAATTTGATTAACATCAGGGAAATGTCAAAGCGAGTTATATACATAAACATTTTTGTTTCATTGAGAGACGAGACGTCACATAGTTGATATGTTGGATTCTGTCATTGCTTTTGTAAAGCAGATAAGAGATCTGCATGAGCTTGTGCAAGAACTGACTGAACATTCTTCCTTCTAGATTGAAGGAAAAAAAAAAAAATCATAGTTCCTTCTTTAAAAGCAATGTTCATTGCATTTTTCTCCCAAACGATTTTTCAATAACATTGTGTTTTGACTCTGTTGCACCACTTGTTTGAGAAACCGTTTAAGATTATTGCACAGTAAATAGTATAATAAATACAGTAAATCATTCTTGAGTTTACTGTGTAGTGGATAGGACATGGGTTCATGATAACACTGGGTAAGACACATCCCAGTACATCCCACTGGTACCTAAAATGTTACTTCTAATCCACATTTGGTTATTAAGCCTATATCTGTATTTCTTTGCTTGTGAACAAAAAGTGCCTTGGTGGTCTTTAACGTGACACAGCAAAGATTTATTGTAATGAAAAGTACAAATATAAATATAATTGCAATTGTTTGTTACATTTAAATGGAGGTGATGGATACATTGGGTAATTTAACAAATTACATGAAAAGGATATATCTGATGTAATTATTTCTTCAAGGTGGAGATGGGTCACACGATGTCGTCCAGTAGGTGTAAATTAAAATAATAAAACTTGTAATACTTAATTCAGTAACTATTCTTATTTATGGAATTGCTCTTGTGGCTTATTAACCTCTTCTTAAAGAGTTAATGAATCACATATGAATCACATCATGAAGTTATTAGGTAATAGTGGGTGATATTTTTGTAGTGTTAAAGATAAATACCAAAAAAAAAAAAAAAAAAAAAACAACAACTTTAGAAGGAACTCTTCTACTAACTATATAGACTTAGGGTTACGACATGCAGAGACAGCTGTGTATATCTCAGGAGTGGATTGGTTCAAATATAATTGACTAAAATTATGTATATCTCATACTAGAGACCAAACTTTACTTTTTCGGGTGACAACAACTAATTCCTATTTCCTCTGGAAAGAAATATATTCTCTAATTTTAGATATACATGTTGTTTATAATTCTCACATGCAACAAAGTGCACTATTTTATAGAATCCTAGCCTTGGATGGTGATAAGATATTTAAGACCTTCTCAGTCGGTTTCCTCTGTCTTAACCTGCACACCCTATTTTTATTTTTTTTCCCCATCGAATCCTATACCAAACTTGGTTACTTGTGATGTTACGGTGCTAGACTGTTGAGGACGCGTAATATCGAAGCTAAGCTAAATCTCTAATGTATAAAGGGATTGTATGTGGAATTCATTTTATGCATGTTTTCCTTGTTTTCGTAGAGGCCCCTTCCAGCTTCAAGACTAAATACTTTCAGTATTTTTGTGTTTACATTGCCTATTTCCCAGCACTGTGCTATTTCTGTTTTTCTATTTCTAGTTGGTGAACTGCCTATTAACATTCCTGCTGATCTGTGTTTCACAATTTCCAAATGTAGGTGCAAAAAAATAGTTTTTCGGCTTAAAGGCATATATAGTTCCCAGTGTTTAACTTTTTATATTGAACACATACAGCTTATAACAGAAACACACATTACATTGGGTCATTCTATACACACACAGATTATATTTAAACATATAATTTGTTTTTCACACCAACAGGGGTGCCTACATAGGCTCTGTGTACCTGTTAATAGCAACACTGCATTTGGGTATGGTTTTTAACCCTATACTAACCTTCACGACAATAGCAGCACAATGCAGAGATCTACAGGCCAGTGTCTGCACTCCTCCTTGCTTCCTTATGCAGGAGACTACACATTCCAGGATATAACCTTGTTTGAATCTGTTATAGAAGTTAAGTTGTATGCATCTCTGAACAGGCGCCAACTTTTGGGCTTGGCAAACTTAAGAGTCGCCAGGTTATTTAGGAGTTTGGCAATGGAATCGCATATTATAATTATCAAACTGTCGTCACGCTTGCGAGCCTTGTGAATCGAGGCGAGCAGTTGAGGCATTGAAACACGCGGGACTTAGGCTAAAATGAGCGCCAAATGTGCTCCTGCGAGGCGAGCAGTTGAGGCACGCGGGACTTGAATAAAAAATAAATTCGATCTCGGGGGTAAAAAAAAATCAGTCTTCGGAAAAATACAAGGTTAACGGCTAAACCAAGGAAATCGAAAAATACAAAAAATCAAGAAAAATAATAAAAAATAAATTATTATTTTTAACTTGTTTTTGATATTCAAATGTGAACATAAATTTACTATCTATATATAAAGAGAGGCATTATCTCTCGAAAGCTTGTCGCTTTATTATGAATACGTTTGTCCAATAAAAAAAACGTATCACTATTCACTGCAATACTCTGATTATTCAACTGGATTACTGGACATTCATGGCTACCTCACTATATATAATATATATAATTTTAATTTACTATATGGTGGGCAAAAGAGTGATGGAAGCCCTCAACCATACAGTAAATAAGTAGTACATTTGTTTTCACATTGAAGTTTAAAAAAAAAACTGTTTCCAGCTCAGAATTCAGAGAAATACAGTTATTACACTGTATTCTGGGAAGCTAAACAGACAGGTGCAAATGTGCCCACTAATGCCTCGTTCTTCAATCCATAGACCATTGTAAACATGGAAGCCATGTACGTTATTGTCTACGTTTTAGACCTGCAGAATTAGACTTTATTGTATCCTTTGCTTACTTTTGTTAATACCCACTGCGACTATTCGCATTAATTTTGTTTGATTATAAACCATTGTCTGCTCCATAAAATAACAAAGCGTCCGTGTTTATTAAAGTCACCGTTTAATTTACACTTCTATGAATTGGCTTTATCTGTTAGAATTATTTTTTTATAAATCAGCCCTTCACCTTTTTATCCCATATCATTGGACATTGATGAAGCTTTTTGTGTGTGTTCCATAATATGGATTGTACAGAAGGTCTATAAGTTGATGTAATGTGTAGTAAATATTACTTTTCCGATCTAGTGTAAGAAGTGTTCTTAACACGGAGTAAACAGGATTGTCTCTAATTGGCAAAATTAAAAAGTTTACAAAGGTCAATAATTACAAATCTGTATGAAAAAGGAGTGGTGATGGTGGTGGTCTATTTTGTTTAAAAAAACAAAAAACAAAAAAAAAAAACATGGACATGACGAACCTCTTCACAATTTTTGCAAACCATATTGAATTGCAGCCAATATTACAATGAAAATATAAAATGTCTAGGAACGATAGAGATCTTCTGTCTTCTTTGGATAGGAGTAAAGATAATATGTTGGCATAAGGGGCCCTAATGTAAACTAGAATTCAGACTTTTGTTCGGAAAATAAATTGAAACTGAAAAAAGGAAATCCGTATTAGGAAGTTATCACACAGTTCACCACCTCTTTGTTTTTTACTTCTAGTAATCGTGACTTTTGTCTGCAAAATGTAACTCTGGGATTATAGGACCAATTTAGTGTCTTTTACAATAAGCTGTTGTGAAGAATCTGAATTGAGAACGGACAAAATGTTTTTAAAAAGTTCAATAAACGATATAAGCAGTCTTTAATTCTTAATTGTTACATCTTGAATTTTGCTTTATTAGTGTCATTTTCTGTGTTTCTAACAGGATTAGACAACTGGGAGGAATTGGAGGAACTCTGTATTCAGATAAGATCTATATTCAGTTCTGTTGAAAGGAGTGTAAGCCCCAGTAGGTTAACCCTTCACCTTACACTATCTAGCACTCCTCACGCATACAGATCTACTTGTGAAAAACGTCATATCTTTGTAACTACAAATCCTAAACCCCAGAGTCGTGGCAACTAAAACTTTACTGCTGGCTACTGAGCCTTTTTTTTTTAAACATTTCCATACAAATTTGTGGCTAATGATTAGTTTGGCTGGCTCTTAAAGGGCCACTATGGTCAAATACTTGTTATTACTCTATTTTAAAGACCAGGAACCTCATTCTGTCGCAGGATGTAGGCCGTAAGTCTGTGGGCCCACAGCGTCCCCGACTTACGTAGCTATTTAATTTGCCAAGCCCGCAAGTCCCGGCCCGATAGCTCACATTGTAAACCATGCTATCGTATGTAGCATTTGCAAGCTTGAACATGATTAGTTAAGCAAGACCGTAACTCCCGATGCTGAAACAGCCAATAGAAAAGGAGCCCGTCGTCATGAAGGCTGTACAACATGGAGTTGACCTGTCGATCAACTCGTGATAGCACCCGCAATGTACAGAATAATAAAACTGAATGCTGATACTGTTCTAGTCCATGTGGGTGGTCTAATATGTATTAACTCATTGATATAACCCTGAATTGAACCATAAAATGAAATTATTTTTGATTGCCAATTTTGCGAGCTTGAGACTATTGTGCAATTCTAATGTCTTTCATCGCTTTCCCTGTAACTTACGGTGCGTGTTTATTTATTATTTTTTTTTGCGTTTTACAGTGCTCTGGACATGCCTTTTTAAGCCCTTTGCGAGTCCTCCTTGGAACCTGTAACTTGTGCTTTTTACTACCTTGGCGGGGTGGTTAGCGAGGGGGAAATCGGAGGCCGGAGCCTGTAACCCGATTGGTGCCGGCAAAAAGGCGCAAATTGAATAGCAGAATAACACCTATTTAAAGTTATTCTCTAGTTTATGCCAGTGTATACTTACTATCTTCATTATTGTCTTCTAATGTTTCTCATATTTGTGAGTAAATGTGTTTTTTTTTCTTTTCTGTAGTCAATTTATTTGGTGCATTTACCCTTCCAGCGGGAGGAGCCTTGGAAGTTGAGACATAACCGATAACATAACTCAGACTTGACAAGGCCCAGGAGTCCGGGAGCCACAGCGCCCAAAACTTTACTGTTGGCTCTTAACTTTTCAGCTGTTATACATATATTTCTATATATAATATTAACCTAGCTCCTAAATCGTGTTTACGTGAAACCTCGGAGACAGCCACATTTGTGCACTGTGTGCCGACTCTCCATTCTCATAAATGTATTTTATTTTTTTACATTTTTATACTGTAAAATTGCTTCAAAATCCATTATAATGTTAGCATGCTGGTTACTGTATTGTAGTTAATATTAATTTGACTATTCTTTACTATAACTTCACACATATGTATTGGCTTGAGGTTTTCCTCTGGTTGATGTGTAGGAGGGTATGTACAGATAACTTATGAAAAAAGCATCCTGTGGAAATACCTGACAATGTGTTTTTTTTTTTTTTCTCTTTTGTCAAGGTAGCATAACTCTGGGAGCTTGGCTACCTGGACGGCTACTTTTTTTACGGACTCCTGAATCTCCTTTTAATAATGACTTGGTTTTAGTATAAAGAACATGCAGAACAAAATACATTGTTGTATCTCATTGCTGTTGTTGTACAGTCTTGCTCTGCAGCACATCTCAACAACAGATCTGAACAGCTATTTCTGTGACAAACTTTGTAATGTTTAATGTCTGCTCTTTTAAATGCTTGCAAAATACAGTTGTGTTCCATGTCCCTTTAAGTTGCAAAGGGATGGGAGCTCTGTGTAGGCTGCAATCTCAGTGATCCTTAGTGAAGCAACCTAGCTGAAATAAGCTAGATTATAGATTTACTATTAAATGTAGTGTCCCCAATAATTGGCGACCCTAAATACATCTAGACTATTTCATAGGTTTCATCAAATTATGGGATTCAAGTAACCAGTGTGCCTATGATTTTTTTGTTTTAGCGCAGTGTTGCCTTCTAGAGTTCTGTTATTACAGTTTAGCTATGAAAGTGTAGGTCAGGGGTTGACCCATTTGAGCCAGACAGAATGTTTTAGGAGCCAGGGAATGGTATATGCATATAAGTATATGTTCAATCATCAAAATTGGGGGGGAAAAAGTAGTTTATAGTCCCCCTCCCACCCAATGATAGGCAGTACATTCAATTTGGCACCCCGTCCTTTGCGCTCAGTGGTACTTGTCACCACTGAGTCTCTCTTGGGCAGCGAGCATTGCTTTTTCACAGTCCCAGATGCGCACAGGATGGACTTTTTCTTAAGTTTTCTCACAGCAGACTGATCTGGCAGCTGCTCGTGTCCTATAATCAATCACTCCCTCAAGGACTGCTCATGGGCTCAGGCTGTGACAAACTGACACTTCTGGCAGACTCTTAATCTATCCCGGAGGGAATGGTCACCCTGCAACTTTACTAAATAAAAACAAAATTATTTAAAAAGGCTAAGATTTACTCTTCATATTCTTATGATGAGTGCCAAAACTGCAGGTCTTTTTCTCTTTCCTTTGTTTATAAGATAAAGGCGCGCTGCATTTAGGCACCAGCCACCTGGTATTTGAGGATATACACATTTTAGGAGTCATGTCTCCCTGGCTTTTGCATTTTATAATGTATATTTAATTTAATACACATTAATGAAGGTTTATTAATTTTGTAATGTAAAATTAATAATAGCAATACAAATGTTATTGCTTCATTTTTTTTCATACACATTTATCCCATCTTTTGACCTTTTTTGGAATTCTTGTGTATGTAAATCATATGAACCTAGCAAAAACTGCGCTTTTGATTAATTGAAACAAGCAGGATAGGCAGAGAGCATGCGTAGCTCTGTAAATCTCATCGGCTCGCAGAGGGCAAGCCCCCAAAGGCTGTTTAAAACTTTAAAACCGGAATACGTTTTTTTTCTGAATTAATATCTTTATTTAAAAAAGGAAATATATTAGAAATAGGGGATTTGAGAATGTGTAACTAAAAAAAAATCATGTCCCTTAAAATATTTTGAATACAATTTTCCAGTTGAACAGTTGCCGGTAAAGTTTAATCTAGCTGTGGAAGTGTTAGATTTGCTGAAAGGACTTATTTTTTTTTTTTTATAAAGAATATAAAAAATTTTTTATATGGAACTATGCAGCTTAAAATGTTTGTTTTGGTTTCTGGTGATCAGTTTATGGCGGAGGGAGAAAACATTCAATGTACATCGGGGTGTACAAATCTAGGTAAATTTAGCGTTACATAGAAGTTGCATAGATTATGAATTTGTCTGATAGAGAAGAATCCGTAGTGTATGCAACTTTATTTTTTTTTTCATGAAAATAATCCCAAGATAAACATTAAATTTACCCTATAGTCTGCATAATTTATTTGGTTTTCTGGCCATTGATTTTTAAGAAGGAATGCCCCTGAGATTCTAAGCTAAATTAGCATAAAATGAATAATTCATTGCAGCCAATAAGAGGCAGCTAAAACATTGTACCAATGTCTGAGGATTCTCTCTGCGAATCCCAAAATACTATGCTCCCTTGAATGATACGACTGCTCTTGATCTCTGCAATGTGCTGCTACTTAGTACAGGGTAAAAAAAATACCCAAATGCAGTGTCTTTATTGGTAGGTACCAGGTGCCTATGTAGGCACCTCGGTGGGTGTTGAAAACCATTTTATTTTTGTAAATGAAATATATCTATATGTGTATATAATGAATCAAGGTAATGTGTCTTTCTGTGTGTTAGAAGATGGAAACTTCCATTTGTGTTTCTAAAACTATTTTGCCTACTATCAAATTGTATTTAATCAGAGGAACATATGGACAAAATGACACTGTACTTCTTCAGAAGCTAAACTGGAGTCTATTCATTACAAAAAGAAAAAGTTACAAATTTATGTATTTTTGCACGTTTGAGGTTTGCATACAACTTTCTGTTATCTGATTTTATAAATTGCACACTATGGAAAATGTATGTTAAAAAATATCTGCTGAAGATTTCAAGACCACCACAATAGTCTCACCGAGCGGTTGCATTGTTGCCGTTCTGTGTTGGTTTTTGACCACTATGGAAGCAGGAAGTGTATTTTTGACGCTCTCAATTGTTCCATTAACAATCACATCCTTTCTGCCATATGTGGTAAAAGCTTGTCTGTGAGAGTGAGTAAGCAAAACTGGCCTTTGCCGTGCCGGACATTGTGTGATCCAGATGCATTACCGGCGGTCTTTACAGTTAACGCCCTTCACTGCTGCAATAATACAATCACCTCTGTGGTAAATTCAGAAGCACATATTGCATTTTTATTGAATGGGAATTTCATTTGGTTCCTGTTGTACCCTGCATATAAAAGCCATTATTACATTTTTACATCACCTTTTAATTTCAGGGAACATATGTTTACAGCTATAAATGAGTTCTGCATATTTAAAGTTTCATGGGTTATGAATGCATTGGATAGCGTACAATCAGTAGTGTATAAAAACATTTTTTCCATGAAAGTATAAGTTGGGAACCAGCCCTACACTGAGATCCATTTTAAGATTGACGCAGAGACTGTCGTTGTGTAGGTCTCCTAACTTGTGCATAATACATCCTATGCTGTGCTATGTTTCAAAGCTGTGTTATACACCAGGTATTTGCTAGGAGTCTTGTCATAAAGTAGTATTGGATTAAAGTGATAATGCATTGTGAACTAATTTGCATGTCCCTGCCCAGTTTCCCAGAGTACAGTATAATCAAGTGTGTGTGTGTATATGTATATATATATATATATATATATATATATATATATTATATATATATATATATATATATATATATATATATATATATATATATATATATATATATATATATATATATATGTTATATATATATATGTATATATATATTATATAAACTCACCAACATATTCCATAGCGCTATTTCACAGTTTTTTATATTTAAAAAAAAATGTAAAATAATCTACTAATTATCTAACCTATGAATTGTCTGTGCCTGTTAATACTCCCATGCAAATCTTTCTTTTATCTCGGCTAGAATTTTTTTTTTTTTTTAGAAGCATGGGGGGATTTGATGGGTAGATGAAAGAACAGGTTTTCTTTCATAGAAAGCCCCCTATGTCAGCATAGTCTTATCATGGAAAAGCAGAAGGGCTTTTTTTTATTTTTTTATTTATTTTTTAAATTTTGCAGTGTTTAAAAAAGTGCATGTCATTGCAGATTTATAAAATATTTAAACCTCATCAACATTTTACTCTACTGTTTTATGTCTTTTTTTTTTTTTTTAAACATTTTTTTAACACGGTTGTCCTTTTTCAGAGATTGAGAAGATTATCCACAAAGTATAGAACAGAAAAGATATATCCAACATTCACTGGAGAAAAAGAGGAAAATGTTAAAAAGAACAGATACAAAGATATTCTTCCATGTAAGTTATCTGCCTTATGTTATATATGTCTTGATGTTTGTCTTTATTTTATGCTTGGTACTATAGTTATTACTAGATCACTGATGTATTTCTGCGGATTGAAATGTGAGGTACAATTTTGGTTACTTTTAATTTTGTTTTAAGTAACAGTATGTGGCCGTCTCGTGATTTCTTAGATTTATGAACCTTTGTCACCACTGATTCTCATCATAGCGTTCTATTCCAGGTACAGTAAGTCCCTTACTTACACTGTTAGTTTAGTTCAAATGTATCTGTGTTAGTTGAGAAAACATGTAACTTTAGTCATGCCTAAATCTAGTGTATATAATGTAAATTAAGCAAATTTACTGCTTTTATAGTGCTATTACGTTTTTTTGCAGTTTAGATTTTGTATATATTGATGGCACTGGGTAGGGACTTAATATAGTTAAATTGCACCTTTTTTAAATTGTAGTTTTAAATAAATATATTGTGTAGCGATATAAACCGAAGTTGAGATTTTTATTTTATTTTTTATAACGAGTTTCTTTTTATGTGGTATGTGTGGAGCAATGCTATTGGTTGGTCCAGTGGCTACGATTCAAATCTTTCACTGCTGCGACTTGGTTTAGATTCCATTCAGGGAACCAAGAGGTCACCCCCACCCTGAAGCCATGCAGGGTTGGGCCTCTGAGTACTTGGATGGGAGACCACCTAGGAATACCAGGAGCTGTATGCTGTGGCCCACTGGAGAGGGAATTGGCAACCTATTCTTCCATAAATACCAAGTGGATTTGCATGGAGAGTCTTGACACAAATAAGCAACGCAAACACACCCACACACCACACCCCACCACACACACTGTAATAACGCATGATCCCAATAGTTGTCCTGATTAGATGAGCCACCATACCAGATCGGTAGTGACTGTCCCTCACCATCACCCTTTTTAGTACTGTCCTTCCAGCATAGTAACATGGAAATATCTATGACTTGCAGCCTTCCACTCAGATATTCATGCCCCCACCTGGAGATCTGTAAATCCAGAGAAGGACACACAAATACACAAACTACAACCCTAGTTCATACTGAATATAAGGCATGGTCAGAAAATGTTGCACAAACTGATAGCAGCTAGAGGGATTTATTTATTGCAAAGTGATCAGATCTAATATAATTACAAATTGTTGTCTAATCTCCATGGCGAGCTTGCCATTTGAACTTCAATTTGCTTTTGTGATGGACACTCATGTTGGTGTATCCAAAGGAGCTTGTCTTGCCAATGGTGTGATGGGGCTCCAACAGAGTCTGCACTCTTAAGTGGGAGTGCTCAATTCGGCAAGCTTTTTATTGAGAGAGGGTAGACCCAAAAATCACAACCCATCACTTTGTTTTAGAATTAACTGTTTACACAAACATCAACTTTGATTGAATTATTTGTATTTATTATATATGTTTTTCAAATAAAACAAATATATATATATATATATATTTATATATATATAAGTATATATATATATATATATATATATATATATATTGTACAGCTCCATTAACATTTTGTAATGTCTTATGCATCGGGCAACTATTAACTACAATCCGTTCCTCATTCCATATTACACTGTTATAAATGCAGTATTGTAATCACATATAATAGTTGTCAAACTGCGAGACGTCGTCATGCTTTGCGAGGTGCGTATGACTTGGGTGCGCTCATCGATGCGAGACGAGCCATTAAAATACGAGACACAGGATTTAAAAAAAAAAGACGCCCCAAAAAATTACAAAAACATCAGACAGCATGGGGCAACAGCCAGGACGTCTGTGAGTGAGGTGGAACGGGATTTAGACTATTTTTGCCACTTGAAAATCGCCTAAGCGAGGAAAAAAATGGGCGCCGAAATAAAAATGAAAACATGGCTACACGACCTTGGACCGTGCAAAATGCGTAGCACTTTATGACCTTCAAGATACACTATTACAAAAGCCGGATAATGCTCACGAGACGCGTACCACATGAATAACATTACGACTATACAATGCCGCTTTACACAATAAACAAACGGCGTTACCTTACGCACGCAGCCTATTTAGAATGCACAGTTCAAACATTCATTACACTTTATAAGCCGGGCACTAGCACTCACAATGTATATTCTATGCAGACGCAAAATACAAACAGATTGTTAGCTCTTCAGCCTATTGCTCGCTGCATATATCCATTATAAATAATTAAAGTATTTTAATTTATTGAATAAATCATTAATTAACTACATATATATATCTTACAGAGGACCAAAAGTACATAACAGGAGAGGCTCGCAATGAGCGCCGAAGGTCCTCACAGTACAAAACAGTTTCAATTAGGTCTCAAACAGCATTCCAATGGCTTAAAATTTTATTGCCCCGTCATTTTTGACGGGCAAGTTGCTAGTTCTTATAATAATGAATATTAAAGAACACGTATTATGCATTCCAGTTGTTTTCTTCTCTCCGATGGGAAGCCTTATTAAAGGCATTGTGCATAACTTCTATACCAACTTTTAAGCACCTCCACATACAATTGTTTGTAATCAAAACTTCTATTTGTCTATGTATATTTCTGTTTCTTCAATCAATTGAACCCTTTTGTGTCACTGTATGGACTTATCATTTAAAAAATAAAAAATAATGGCACAATCCTATAACCAGAAATGCTGATTAATCCCAGTGGCACTTTGCATAGGAATAGTCTTTTTTTTATTTATTATTTTATTAACTCAGAATATTTTTTCCCAACAGTTGACCACAGTAGAGTAAGACTTGCTTTAAAAATTCCTCAACATGAATCGGACTACATCAATGCAAATTTTATTAAGGTATGTATATCTAAATATCCCCTGGTCACATCTTTACTATGTGATGATGTATTTATGGCGCTGAATAAAATCTCATATTGTAACAGGATAAAGCTTTTAGAAAGTAGGTAAAAAGAAATGCAACTTTTTTTTAACTTTAATTTCTTTTATTGTTCATTTGTTATCCTTTTAGTGGTTGGTATGGGATCCGTGAGCTCTTTGAGCAGTATAATTATGTCTCTGTTAAGAGCTATAGATCAGGTTTTCCCCTCTGCAGGCTATCTGGCTATTACATTACTTGGCTGCATTCTGCACATGACCCGTGTGTGTGTGGAGTTTGTGTTACATGACACACGGTCTGACACACAGAATGCTCATCTCCTTTGTCACCCTGCAGCAGAGGATTGGCTGCTCCTCTGAGTAGCTTTAGGCATTTGTGTAAGCCAAGGAACATCTGGCCTGATATTAAGTACATTCTTTAAATTGTATATTTCAACAGCAGGTATCATTCATATTAGTCCAACATTACTCCCTCTCTCTTTCTTGGAGTATTTGTTTTAAAGTTTGAGAGGCTACGTTATTATAGAATTGTTTGCATTTTCCCCCCCCCAAATCTCTTGCGCTCTCCCCCCCAAATCTCTTGCGCTCTCCCCCCCAAATCTCTTGCGCTCTCCCCCCCCAAATCTCTTGCGCTCTCCCCCCCAAATCTCTTGCGCTCTCCCCCCAAATCTCTTGCGCTCTCCCCCCAAATCTCTTGCGCTCTCCCCCCCAAATCTCTTGCGCTCTCCCCCCCAAATCTCTTGCGCTCTCCCCCCAAATCTCTTGCGCTCTCCCCCCCAAATCTCTTGCGCTCTCCCCCCCAAATCTCTTGCGCTCTCCCCCCCCCCCCAAATCTCTTGCGCTCTCTTCCCCCCCCCAAAATCTCTTGCGCTCTCTCCCCCCCAAATCTCTTGCGCTCTCCCCCCCCCCCCCCAAATCTCTTGCGCTCTCCCCCCCAAATCTCTTGCGCTCTCTCTCCCCCCCCCAAATCTCTTTCGCTCTCTCCCCCCCCCCAAATCTCTTGCGCTCTCTCTCCCCCCCCAAATCTCTTGCGCTCTCTCTCCCCCCCCCAATCTCTTGCGCTCTCTCCCCCCCCCCCAAATCTCTTGCGCTCTCTCCCCCCCCCCCCAAATCTCTGTGCGCTCTCCTCTCCCCCCCCAAAACTCTTTGCGCTCTCTCCCCCCCCCCATACTCCTCTATTGCGCTCTCTCCCCCCCCCCCAATCTCTTGCGCTCTCTCACCCTGTTCCCCCCCCCCCCCCAAATCTCTGCGCTCTCTCCCCCCCCCCCAAATCTCTTGCGCTCTCTCCCCCCCCCCCAAATCTCTTTGCGCTCTCATCCCCCCCCCCAAATCTCTTGCGTCTCCCTCTCCCCCCCCCCCCAAATCTCTTGCGCTCTCCCCCCCCCCCATCTCTTTCCCTTCCTTCAAGGGACACAAGCTCCAAGGAAACATCTTGCTCTGCCCTTGCCAGAATTTTTTTTTTTAAATGTGACAAGTGGGAGTGAGCTGTGGACAGTTACTTAAATAGTCTGTTCAGTTACCGTTGTGTGTCCAGATTGAGTATTAAAATAAACATATTTGAATATCTGCGACTCACTCCTACTTGTGATATTTTAACCGTACTAAGCAATGATCTCTCATTAACAGCTGATATGAATGTTTGTGGGTGTATTAGAAAGACTGGTGGCAAATGGTGAAATTTTTATGTTTTGAACTGAAAAGTTCAGTTTTTTTTTTTTTTTATTTTTTTTTTATTTATTAATATTCAGATGATTAAGTACTTATTAATTTATAGATTTAAATAATACCATATTCAGAACCTCAGCTGCAATCCAGATATAACATCAGTGTTCCTTGGAAACTTTATGGGCGTAAAAGAAAAATGGGCAACAGTTTAAAGAGTACACATTTTAGTCCCCACTGAAAATCTACAAATTCTTATTCCTTGTGTGTATTTGTGGCTCATGCCAACTGTTGTACCGTTGCCAAAATATTTATTAAATTAACCGTCCTCATTGCAACCAGTCAACAATAGTTGGTTTAAGATTTGCTTCTGGAAAGACCTTCCTGTGTCAGTACTGGGGCTAGGACTTTCAGGAATATATTTATTTAATGATCTATCTCATAGCAATTTTACTGCATTGTAAATACCATTTTGCCTGTATTATTACGCTGTCTTTTTAATGCATTTTGTTTTTCGATTTGCAGGGAGTGCACGGGCCAAAAGCATACATTGCTACCCAGGGACCACTAGCAAATACAGTAATAGATTTCTGGAGGATGATATGGGAATATAATATTGTAGTAAGTAATTTTTAATTTTTGTTTTATGTTCTTTTGAAAGCTCATTTTCTTCCTTCCTAATTCAGTGCTTAATATGTGCTATAAATACACCAATATTGTAGTTTAACGATACTCAAATGTCCACCCCTACCTCACCTTTGGAAATTGCAATACAATTGAAGCATTTAGATAGCATATAACATACTAACAACATCAGCAGGTAAGGTGAGAAGCATGTGTTAGATAATTGGATCTCATTGAAGTTTACACCAACCCTATTTACTTGCATATGTTTAGAAGCCGACAACTTGCATCCATAAATGCAAGTCCTGCTCTGAAGAGATGTAAATACACACTTAATTTAATGTGTTTATACTAAAATCAGGCAATATATTTTTTTTATTATATATATAATTTTGGACACATTGCTCTTTCTTATTGTTAGGAGAGGGCCACCATGGATAGATCTTTTAGCCACCACAGGAACAAATGGTGCATTGTGCCACAAATTCACATATAGACAAGTGTAGATCTCAATAATAAGTTTAGGAAAAAGTGGCTAGTACTTATTTGAGGTAACAGTATCCGGATAAAGATATTGCCTAAAAAACAAAACCGGTCCATTTATGCTTCATGCACTTTATATAAGGATTAAGAACCAATCAAACTGCTATAGCTTTTGACAGTTGAATACATTTTTCTGCATTCATATTACTTTTCATCTTCAGTAATAAAATGGTTTCTAGTGATTTTAAGAAGAAAAAAAAAACAAGCTCTTTCATTTCCACATGCAGTTATACTTATTCATAGTGGAACTTCCCTTTAATAACCTTGTGACCAGTACATTTCATTAACACACAAATCCCTTTGTTCCTCTTTTACTACTTATAACCAGCTTACATTTTTTTGTTGTTGTTGTTGTTTTTAATGTGAAAGCAACCACAATCTTATTTTTCAAAAATATCAAGTCCATATTTCATTAAAGTGTTAGCACACCAAGTCATATATATTTACGTATATTGTATTATGTTTTATGCATGATAAAGGCCTTTCATTCCCAATATTTATTGCTAAGTGGGATTTCTGAGTATCTACAGATATTGCAGCTTTTCACATTTACTGTGTGTGTGTTAAATAAAAAAAAATAGTACATTTGTGTTCACATTTTAAGGTCTAAAAATAAATTAAAAAAATATATTTCCTGCTCAGAATTTCCAGAAATGCATGTTACCACTCTTAATCAAAATGCCATTATATACATGAATATATAATAACTAGAGAATTGCCCGTCAAAAAATGACAGCAATGAAATGAAATTGTAAGGTAGCTAATGCTGTTTGGTGTGTAGTACTGAAATCTATAATACATTAATAAATGAATATACTTTACCTATTTTGAAGCATTGTGTTGAAGAGCTGGCAATCTGTTTTGATGTTGCTGCAGCATTAGTGCTGTGGAGCTGCTGTGTAAGCGTGATGAATGTGTGCAGTGTGTAATAGTGTGCGTGCGCGAGACCAAAACCGTTAGCTTAGTGGTGTACTTCCGCATTGGTGTGAAATGGCGGGTAATGTGTGGTATGCGTCTTAGCGCAATATCCGTAGGTCGTTTGTGGTGTTTTGCGAGTTTCTTGTGGTGTTTTGCGTGTTTACAGTGCTGTAGCCTCGTTTTCGTTTTATTCAGCGGCCATTTTTTCTCTCGCTTAGCGAATTTTGTAGTGTTCAAACTCTTTTTTATTTTTAGTTAAATGAAGGTGTAAGTTTTTTTTTTTTGTCGTCCTGGATGCCTCCTCTTGCTGTAGGTAAGCTTTTTATGTATGTGTTGTGTGTATTTATTGTGTTTTGATGTAATGTTCGCGAGTTGCGTCAGATTGTTGCGAGGTCGTAATGTGTGGTAACGTGTCTCGTATGTTGTTTTCATTGCGAGGTAACGTTTGCGAGGGTCGTAGTTGGTGTGGCGTGTTTGCGTCGCGACGGAAAGTTTGCGAGGGTCGCAGTTGCTGGCAAGGAGCGCCTTCGGCAAGCGCCTACGCGAGCCCGCAAGCGTTGGCAACAACTCGGACGCTCAAAACTATATATGTGATCATATGCACATTGTATAACACCGCTTTATAGTGTATGATGGAATATGTATATAATTACACACATACATGTGTTGTATGGAGGGCAGAGTGAAAGTCAAAAACCATGTCTGAGCTTGCAGCCTAAAAGATAAGAGCAAGTGTTAATATCAATACCCTGGAGGCATTTGTAAGATTCTCCCAGTGCTGCCACGATTCTCTGGCTGAAAAACACTTTCTCCAAGTTGCTCCCTATGTGTTATAGGTGTTGGATTTATAGGCTCATTGTTACATGTGTTTAATGTGTTCTTGTTTACATATCTAGTTCTGAAACCTTGACATTTTATTGAGTGCTGGCTGTTACCTGGCTCCAAAAGATTTGAAAGTTCTATGCATATGTTGTAATTCACCATAAATCTTGTCTTGGAATTTATTCTGTGCAAATACGTGGGAGAAAACAAAGTCTACATTAGATTAGAGATATCTTCTGCATGTTTTTCCTGTGCTTACTGCAACACTTTTTTACAGAGGTGCATTTTATTATGTTTGAGATGCTGTTTATGAATTATTATTTTTTTCTTTCTGAGCCAAATCTTGCCACCTGAGCAAAGAACAATGTGGAGATAGCTTAAGCCGTGCTAAATAAATTACTGCTTTTGATGATGCTAAATTAAAATAAAAATATTTCCATTTCTTTTTTAAGTATTAAAAACATTAAGGTTCTGACGCACTTTCTTTTGCAAATTTGTTTTTTTAAAACAAATCATAAATGTAAGGATATTAAATATTTTAATTTATTTTAAATTTACATATTCAAGTGTTTATGAAGTGCTTGCATTCATCTATTGAATAATAAGAAATGAGATATGTATCTTGTGAGACATTGTTCATAAAGTGGATATGTCCAATGAAAGAGCAATGTTGAAAAACACTGATAACAATTTGAGTGGCTCTTCCACAGCATATTCTCCAAACACCTTTTTACCAATATCCCACCGTATGCTAGTGTCCCTACAATATTTGTACTGGGAAAAAATCCAATGGATATCTGATCCCAGAGGTCTTGGAAAAATTACCAAGCTGAGTCCATTCTTATGCACACAAACCTCTGGTTTCTGAAACAATAGTTTTTGTTTTACACTTCCTTTTCTTTGACTGTAAATTGCTTCTAAATATGATAAAGGCCCACTTTTATGTTCTGAAAACATTTATGGTGATTTTAATTTTTTATTTTTTTTAAACTATTTTACTTTTAAATTTTAGACTTTTGTCATTCCTACTGGTTCATCCTTATTTTTGTCTTGTTGGATGTTGGTATTCTCTTTAACATTCTCCAAATTTTTTGCCATTAATTGTTTCTTGTCTTTGGTTGAATATATGATGTTATTTTACCACAATTTTTTCTGTTTGTCATACGTGTATTTCTATTTTCGTAATTTAGTTTGTTCTTGCTCAATATATTTATATATTGGTGTTTTTATTTTTTTATTTTTTTTTAAACCCTCTTTATTTATTTCCCTTTTATTTTATGTATTTAAGGTTCTTAATGTTTTCTCCTCCTGCGTTCATTATTAGATTGCTCACTAAATTTCTTCATACTACTTCTTTTTGTGCATCTCTGCTTTTTCTCTTGTGTCATTGTTTTTGCACTTACTACATGTCTGCTATTTCTCAAGCTATTGTGTCTTCACTTCCTTCTTTAATGGAGACTGACCAGTCTGTGACTTTGTAATCTCTTTGTAATTCAATGTATTTTCCCTGTCATTTTTTACTAAATCTGTTCCGCAAAAATAAAAGAATTGCTTTACTTTTAAACATAAGACTCTTAAATGTCTACTTTATCGTCCTCTTATCTCCTGTTTGCTTTTTCTTTATTCTCCATTTTTATGTTTTTGTTTTACTTAGACAGGTTTGGGGTTAGACGCTCCGCTTTAAGTAACGGACGTACATTTTGAGCATACTTACACCAGTCTGATCTCTATTCTTATTCTCTTAGGCCTTCCAGCTGCTTCTGACATTCTGATTCACCATTTTTATTTTTTAACCTAGTAATGCCCTGAATTACTTGTTTGTTTGTTTATTTTTTATTGAATTTTTCTGCTTGTATGACTTGCTTCCATTTTTTTATTTTTTTGCGTTTTTTGTTCCTGACTTTTCTTTTTTTTTTTTTTTTTTTATTGAAAATTTTGATAACTTTTTTTTCACAAGCTATTTTCTGAATACAGTTTTCCCTAACTTTTTATTGGTTCCCCTCCTAATTTGTTTTTTTTATCTGTATTTCAGGTGTCATAATAAGTTATAACTATTTGTCCTTCTGAAACATTTTCCTTTTTTAAAAATCTAGTTATTTTTTATGTCTTAGTCTACTTATATTCCTTATGGCACATAATCTTAATATTTTTTTTATTTAGCTCTCTTTCTCTGTTAATAACATTACAGTGTTTTGTTTCTTTTCTCATTTCCTCAGTATATATTGTATTTTTTTTTTATTAAAAATTCAGATTCATCCTATGTTTCTTTTCACACATTACTTGTCTTCTTCGTGTTTGTGTTATCTTTGTTCTGTCTTCCTCAGTTGTCTTTTGCTTTCTCGCCATTTTTTTATTTATTCTTCATTATTCTCATTATTTTTTTTTTCTTATTGCTATAAGCATAACATTTATTTTGATAAATGTGTTGAATTTATCTTTATACAGCGCAAGTGTGTGTATCTACAATCTGATTTTATATATATATATATATATATATATATATATATATATATATATATATATATATATATATATATATATATACTTTGCATAAAGGCGCCCAGTCATTTATTTTATTTAGTGTAATTTTTGGGACAGACACATGTTCTCTTTTATTACTTTAATTAAGGAAGGTAACCCCATATTTCAATAGCGATTAATTTGAATGATTTATAAAAAAACGTTTTTTTTTTTTTTGTTGAGTGGATTAAAATTATCTTGCTTCTCAGAATATTACCAGAAAGTATATTAAGTCTTAAGCATATACTTACAGAGAATCTACTCGCAAGGATGTTAAAAAATGTGGCATTGACCTAATTTCCTTTTTATTAATGAGATTCTTCTTTTCCCTGCAGATAATCGTAATGGCTTGTCGTGAATTTGAAATGGGACGGGTATGTATCGTGGAAAAGTGATTAAATGAAATTATTTACTTGTGTTTCCCCAGGGATGTCCCAAACGTATTAAAATGTTTAAATCCTGTCTGCTGATATCCAACATTGTTGGTTTGTAAGCACAACAGAATTTAGTTGCAGTATCACTATATAAAGGTACTAATGCGCCAATGTAGTTACATAGTTACATAGTAATTAAGGTTGAAAAAAGACTTTCAGTCCATCAAGTTCAACCTGTTAAGATCTCCTCTGATCTGCAATATGCGGATTAGTTATTAATTAAATTATTGATTAAATAATTATTAATAGTATAGTATTGGAGGATGAATAAAGAGTTAGTCCATCAAGTTCAACCTTTTTAGATCTCTATTGATCTTTTTAATGTGGACTATTTATTATTATTTGTTAATTGTTATTTGATCCAGAGGAAGGCAAACAGAAAATAAATGTAAATAAAAAAAATGGGTTATGTATCTTGTGAGACATTGTTCATAAAGTGGAGTTTTTTTTGTTTGCCAGAAAATGTCATTAAAGAATAACACTTTTCTAAATTAACAGCCCCTGCACTACCCCCCCCCCCCCCCATCTATCTCATTCTCTCAAGCACTACTGAATATAAGAACAAACATTTCAACTGATACACCATCACATATATAGTTGTCATAACTGCAGGTTGTCCAAAGTTGTTGCTAAGGCTGCGGCCAAAGGCGCTCCTTGCCAGCAACTGCTGACCTCGCAACATTTACGGACTTAAGACACAAATACGAGACGCGGGACTTAGAAAAAAATACATTACTACCGTGCGAGCCTCAAAACATTCAAAACACAATAAATACACATAATAAACACATAAAAAGAGTACCCACAGCAAGAGGGGGCACCCAGGACCTCTGCAACTGAAGTTACATCTCCATTTAAGTCCAAATTGATGAGTTTAGACACCCAAAAATCACCTAAGTGAGAGAAAAAATGGCCGACAAAGAAAACAAGGCTACAGGACCGCAAAATCTCAAAACGCCACAAAACCTATACAGATTTTCTGAAAAAGCCGGATGGGGTCCAAGAACAAGGACGCTAAATCACCAGCAGCCGCGTACCACACATCAGGCGCCATTTTACAACACTAACTTGCATAATGCGGAAGTACACGGCCATCCTAACGGATTTGGCTCGCGCACGCACACTATTTACATTGCTCACACTTACACAGCAGCTCCAGAGCACTCAAAACACACATTGTATGCTGCAGCAACATGAAAACAGATTGTCAGCTCTTCAGCATAATGCTTCCTACATTTATTACTACAAAATAGGTAAAGTATATTCCTTTATTAATGTATTATTTAGTTCATTACCATACACCAAACAGCATTACCTCACTTACAATTTGATTCCCGACATTTTTTGACGGGCAATATTCTAGATAAGTATATTTAGTAATCAGAAGGCTGCACACTTCAGAGATGCAGGGGCTTATGGGAGTGTAACTATAGCCCCTTTACATGACATGCTCCAGGGTACCAAATCTATCTAATTGAAGGCCAAGTTCCACCGAAATTTTTTTTTTATGTTAGAGTAGTATAAACAAACAAAAATATTTTTCCTGCTGCCTAACACCACTGTAATTAACTATTCGATCAACTTTAAAACTGTAATCTTTATTGACCCTTTAGAAAAAATGAAGGAACACAAACTTTTTTCATGTAAATGGGAAATTAAAATTTTGTTAGGAAATTAAAGTATGCCTTCTGACATGTTTAATTGAGATGGTCAGAAATGAATATCTAAGAAGGCTGAAATTGATGGATTAATTGTATTGTTTTCAACCTCTATTTTTGTAATTATTATTATGCATTATACACCACTAATATCTAGTGAAAATTCCGATTTGGTGACGTTTACTGTTCATATCCCGCTTATTTGTTCACGGTCCTTGTGTGTGTTAGTCCTAAACCCTTTAAATGAGAAAAAAAACATTTTTGATTAAGTGTTAATACATCAATCTCACAAAGCATTCACTAATCTAAATGATTGAAACTGTAACAAAACTCTTCATTAGATCAACATTTTATATGAATGACGCTCCGCAAGAATCTTCATTTGTTCACTTTGAACTGTGTGTCCTTTCCTCCCTGAATGTTTTATTTGATGTCCCAGAAGCTTATGTTAATTTAAAAATAAATGACATTGATATATTTTTGGACGCTGAAATTTCACATTCACCATGCAAGCAAGAGCTTTGTTTCTATTTATTAAATATAAAATTAGAATTTTTTTTTCTTTCCACCTAACAGAAAAAATGTGAGAGATACTTTCCCAGTTATGGAGAACAACCTGTAACATTTGGACCATTTCGCATCTCTTGTGTAAGTGTTTTTTTTTAGTGTATATGCCATAAGACTGATGCACAACTTTTCCGCTATACAAAAAATACCCATTAGATATAAATATTGTATATGTATTCAGTTACTGATTTCTGGCAGTAGGAACAAAGTTAGTGTTTATCGGGACTTTTAAGTTGTACATAACAATATAACCTCATATATACTTAAAGGGTATAAAACAAAGAAAAAAAGAACTACTAACTTCTCATGTACCAGATGACACTGTCTCTCTTTAAAACATAGATGCTCCAACAGCAGCAAAAAGCAACTGCAAAATAATGAAATTTGTCAAAGTAAAGGCCATGGCCCTCATTCAATTGCAATTTGGCCAATTGAATAGGGCTCGAAATAATCACATAACATATTTTTTTAAAGAAGTTTTTAGTTAGTAAAAATCTATTCAAAAGCAAGGTTTTCACTAACTAAAAACTTATTTAAAATAAATATGCTATGTGCTTATTTAGAGCCCTATTCAATTGGCCAAATGGCAATTGAATGAGGCCCCATGTGTTTAATATTTGTTCCTTTTTTAGAGGCATTTTTTGCCATATTGCAGGCAGTTTAGTTTCGGTCCCACCACTGTTGAGATGGGGCAATAGGAACACAAACTTTATTCATGTTAATGGGAAAATTGAATTTCTTAGGAATGTAAAGTATGCCTTCTGACATGTTTAGTTGTACATATAAATGAATAAGCTGCAAAGATCTTTTGTGTCTTTATCTAGGAGGCTGAACAACCCAGAACTGACTACTTTGTTAGGACATTGCTGCTGGAGTTCCAGAATGTAAGTAATTTGTTGTGTAAGGGATAGAGAAGAGCCCGCAGTATAGAGGGGACCCCTTTGGATGGGGACAGGGTTTACATAAAGCATCTCCATTCAAGTGAAGTTATTTTAAAAGGGCACTTGTGTCTGAGAACTTTTTCGGAAATGTAACTTAAACTTAAACAGTCATCCTAAATATATTAGAACGTAGTATAATTTTTTTATCCTAAATTAAGAGTTTATTTTTTTTAATAATATGTTTGTAATGTCACCAACCACCTGTTAGTACCTTCTTCAGTGTCTGTTTGTTTATTTTACGCCTCAAACAATAAACTGCCTTTACTTCATCATATAGTTATATGTTTACTTTTAATTAGTCTGAGCATTCTTTCACCCTGAATTGTTTTAATTTGTTTAATAAATCCTCAGGATACTTAACTTCCTCTTATGTTTGACCATAAGAGCTCGACTGGAATATCTGGATATATTTAATAAATGTAATAATATGGTCAATCAGTTAGTATTATGCACAAAAGAAGAAAAAACCTAAAATAAAACATGTTGGACGGTACCTTTAAAAATAAAAACAAAAAATAAGTGATGATTTGTGCTACCTCATGGCCATACTTTCCATAAATGGCTCAGAGCACAAAAACCGATATAGATCACATATATAGTTTTTTCAGTCAGCAGACGGCCTTGGCAAAATCCATTTGTAACGAAACGGGGAAACTGCGGACCTCGCAAAGCAAGGGCCACGGTTGCTGCCAGGCAAGGAGTGCCAAAGGCGCTCCTTGCGCTGGTGTGGTTGAGCTCCGTAGGCACTCATCCCTACCACCCCGTATGACTTCCGTACTGTAAATGCGGACCCTCGCGAAGCGAGGGCCCGCATTTGCGGAGGTGGAGGCTCTACAGCGCCTCATAAGAGGCTACAAACGCCCACAGAAGCGTCACTTTAAGAATAAAACGCAAAACTAAATACAGTCTTACACAAAGAAATACGAGCCGCAAAATTACGAAAACACAAAATACACACATCAACAAAATATAAACCTTACCCACAGCAAGGGGGGACACCCAGGACGTCTGGAAGACAGGTTACAACTCAATTTAGGTCCAATTAAAAAAGTTTTGACACTTGAAAATCCCTTAAGCGAACAAAACGAAAACGTGGCTACACGACC
Organism: Discoglossus pictus; assembly: GCA_027410445.1. Taxonomy (NCBI): domain Eukaryota; kingdom Metazoa; phylum Chordata; class Amphibia; order Anura; family Alytidae; genus Discoglossus; species Discoglossus pictus. Next base: position 372,149,788 of record CM050167.1, read on the forward strand.
CCTAAAGCCACAAAACACCGTCAAACACATAAAACTTTTACAAAAACCTGTACAAGCTACAACATACACCATTAGCAAGGATGCTTAAATCATCTAAACCCACGTACCACATCTGCATTCTGTAAGTTAGTGTTGTAAAATGGCGCTGAATGTTTAAGTACCCAGCTACACTAACCATTTCCCCTCGCGCACGCAGCCTATTTACATTACACAAAACAGATACACTACATCAAAACAGATTGTTAGCTCTTCAGCACAATGGTTGCGGCATATATTAATTACAAATAGGTAAAGTGTATTAATTTAATTATCATAAAAACCAACATATACACAAAACCCAAAAAATATATTGCAATAAACGCCAAAGCCCTTCACCGGGTACCTCAAAACGAGCGCCAATGGTGCTCATGGCACACAAACTACACCAGGGGACAGCCTTGCAAAAAGCGGATCAGCGCCTACCTTACAATGACAGCAAAAGCGCCTCTGATGATAAAAAATACCCCAAACAAGAGACTCGCAATGAGCGCCAAAGGATCTCACACCACCAAAACACTTGCTGTCTGTGGCAAACGGCATTACCTGCCTTACAATTTTATTGCCCCATCATTTTTGACAGACAAGTCGCTAGTATATATATATATATATAGATATAGATAGATATAGATAGATATAGATAGATATAGATAGATATAGATAGATATAGATAGATATAGATAGATATAGATAGATATAGATAGATATAGATAGATATAGATAGATATAGATAGATATAGATAGATATAGATAGATATAGATAGATATAGATAGATATAGATAGATATAGATAGATAGATATAGATAGATAGATATAGATAGATATATATAGATAGATATATATAGATATATAGATATAGATATATAGATATAGATATATATAGATATAGATATATAGATATATAGATATATAGATATATAGATATATAGATATATAGATATATAGATATAGATATATAGATATAGATATATAGATATAGATATATAGATATAGATTTATAGATATATAGATATAGATATATAGATATAGAGATATAGAGATATAGAGATATAGAGATATAGAGATATAGATATATAGGTGTTTGTATAGATATATGTATGTGTGTATATAGATAGCTAGATAAATAGATATAATATGTATGTATGCTTCATTCCAAAAAAAGAGTGCTACAGTGCTTAAAAGTACACTTTTAATCATTTTGGCAAAATACCTTTGTCCCAACGTCTGGCTGACTAAAGTACTACCAGACAGTCTGAAGAGTGTAAATGATCTCTTTATTCCACGACTCCGTACAGTGTTGTGACGCACTGTAATTACATTTCAACAGGATGATGTCCTTAAATAAATAATTGCACTGCATTTTTAGAATATTAAAAATAGATTTTTACTGTAACTTGTACACAACTCATTTTGTGGTAAAGGGGCAGCAAAGTTTCCATTTGCTAATAAAATCCTCCCATACAGTCGCACAATTCTACAATACTGAAAACTAAATTATAATATTAAAAAGATATTGGGTATGCAGAGTATCTGTAAATTTCATATCTGTGGCTCACAGATACCCATAAGTTGTGTGAATGTTGGAATGCTGTTTATATTTAATAAATATGTATTAAAAAAAATGTTTATGGCACCTTAACATTTGTGGATTTACGTGTCCCTTTGAGATGGCCACTTATTTGATTACCATCCCTTGCTCATTCTGTTTTATTCTGTCACTTTAGCTTACGTAATCTATTTATTATTATTATTATTTGGAGTTGTGCTTGAATTTACAATGCCTGCATACGCTCAGTAGCTGGGTGAGCTTTCTGCCCATTTTTTAATTCTAAATCCTAAATGTCGATTATTACAATTTACTCCAGTCTCTTGGTCGTCTATGAAAGAATAATTAAGACCTTTTTAATTAATAACTTCTAAATAAGCGTATGTGGTTTTTTTCTTACAGAACTAAATAATACTATTCCATGAAATATTAATTCCATTTCCACAATCATTTTTTTTTTTTTACTTCTATAAAAATAGTGTAGTAAATGGAATGTATTTTTTTAGACATCCCCGGCGTCAGACAGCAGCTTCAAAGGTTCATAATACATTATCATGTGTAAAAGTGGCCATAAGTGTAAGTGATGGAAGTATAAGATTGTCACTTTATAAATTGATGAAATGATTCCTTGCACTTTAGTTTTATTTTAGACATATTTGAAAAGAAAATTGAATATTTAATGGGTTCATAGACATATCATAGTAATAAATAAAGGGATGGGGGTTCCTGCAAAGAGGCTAAGCAAAGTTGGTTTGGTTATCTTGTGCTGAGATAGGACTGTAAATCTTCAAGACAGAGTTCTCTGGGGATATATTTATTCCAAGAAATGAATACAGCTTGTCAATTGTTCACCAGAACAGTTATACTGTTCAACCAAGAGTTTGAGCTTCACACTAACCAGAAATATTGGGTTGGCCCATATAATACTTTTTTTTAAAGAAAATAAGGCTTATACTAGTTGTATTTTTTTAAAGGGTTGCATCTCTTGAAAATGCATTGTTTTTACATTGGATGTTCAGTAAAGAAAAAAGATTTTTTGGGACTTAAAGGAGAGGGATTAGGCAAGAGAAAAACTTAAACTTATACTTTTAGACTTGAATCAAGCAAGATGGTCAAGATGAAACGTTTCCATACAGAGCCTTCTTCTAAAATAAACATTTTTGTTATATATTCTCTTAAGCAGACCCTATATATTAGTTTGTTTACATACTTATAGGATTGGCGTAGTAGCTTAAGGGGCCATTGTATATTACGAAAACTATCCTGTTAAGGAATAGTCATGTAAGTGTATAAAAAGCAGAAAGCTCACCCAAGTCAAATCTAATTGAAATTTATTGTGTCTGGAAGGAGCAAGTTTTCTCAAGTAAAATTTTCGAAACGTTTCTGCATTTTATTTATTTGCCTTTATCGCGATCACTTCCAGCAAGAACTGAACAATCTCCAAACAGGTTGTTTTTGTGAAGAAATGGCAGGTCCAGAAGCCTTTTGTGTAGTAGATTAGAACCATTTGACCTAAATTGAACTGTGTCCGTGACTGCTATGTTATTTTTAATAGTTGCCTAGTTTTGTGTGTATCTGCTGAATAATTGCTTCTCAAGGGAATCTGCTTTAAATAAACAAAGTAGAACCAGACACTGTACTTGTATCTATGTATATGACATGAGAATCTCTTTATTTAACAGAGCAGTTACCGACGTCTTCATATGGCATTCAAGAGTATTGTCCCCTGCCTTTTCTTTGGAGTGGGAGAGCCTTCCTCTATCTAATAGTGTACAGTCCATTTTCTCTATCCACATCTTGTAGATCACTTTATTGCACAATAAAACCCTTCTCCTTGTTTTTTATTTATTGAGCAGCCCTTTAACGAGTATGTCTCTGCAGATCTTCATATAAAACAGGTTGCCTGTTACTGCTCTAAAATTTTAAAACCAGGATTTCACCAAATTATTTTTCATTCAGTTATTATTTATAATGTTCCCTTTTATATATACTTTTGTGTTAAATGAATGAAGCTGATAATAACCTTTTTTTATTTTTTTCTCCTCCTCAGGAATCCCGTAGAATTCATCAGTTCCATTATGTAAACTGGCCAGATCACGATGTTCCATCATCATTTGACTCTATCCTGGACATGATAAGCTTAATGCGAGATTATCAGGCACATGAAGATGTACCTATTTGTATACATTGCAGGTAGGAAATATTTTGTACATTCTTTAAGTTTTGTTTTATTTGCATGTACAAATTTCATCACCAAGTGAGTATTTAAAAAAAAAAAAAAAAAAAAAGTAAACAAACTACCGTTGCAGTTTAGTATGGAAAAACTCATCACCGTATAAATTCAGAATGAAGTTATAAGAATGTAGGCTAGAATATAAAGCGAGTCATAGTATTAATATACAGTTTAGTGAGAGATTCCCTTATGTATTTTTGCAATATCACTAATCACGAATAACCTACAGCATGTGGGCAAGTGGTACTGTATTATTGGAAGATGATAAATAAGTGCTAAATAGATTTAGCTATAAATGGTCTTTAAACTTCTTGTGAGGTTTGATTTGTGGTGTTGGTATTTATTTTTTTAATTCCACAGTGCAGGATGTGGACGGACAGGAGCAATTTGTGCCATAGATTATACGTGGAATCTACTGAAGGCTGCTGTGAGTATTTTAAAAATATAAATAAATAACACTTTTTAAAGGAGATACATTTTTTTTCTAATATGTATTTTAAACATCAATAAAACAATGGTGATTAGATCTTATTTGTGTTATCCAAAGCGTAACATTTTTTATTCTTTAAAGCAGTGCTTAACCCCTTCTCCAGACTTGGCTTTTATTTGTGTTCCACAATGAGTTTTGTCTGTTATCAGCAATGTTAAACATGCATTGACTAGAAAAAATAAAAATATTTGCCAAAGCTGCAAAATAAATGTTTTTTTTTTCTCCAAAATTGAAAAGGCTGATCTTTCAAGCAAGATATGTTTTAATGTATACTCTTATAAATGCTTTATTAAACCTTTGGGAATTCCCGGTCCCTTACCCATTTTAAAAATGTTTAAAAAAAAAAAAAGTTAGGTTACACATGTTTGAGAATGTTTTGTTTCCTCTTTATTTTTAGAGGATACCAGAAGAGTTTAATGTTTTCCAATTAATTCAAGATATGAGAACACAGAGGCATTCAGCAGTTCAAACAAAGGTATAGAAGAAGCCCTCTCCATTTCCTTCCTTCTTTTTTAATGTAATATACAGATAATTGTATAATATTAGGATTCCTCTGCAGAAACATTTAGTAATGTAATTTTAAGGTGGAACTGGACACCTTGCTGCGCTGAGTAATATATATATATATATATATATATATATATATATATATATATATATATATATATATATATATAATGTGTGTTTAAAAAAAGTTTGCATAACCTTTGCTAATTGGTAATATATGTACCATTTATAAAGAAAACATAAGTGCGCAGGTAAAACACATTTCTTTTATTTCTTATGGCATTCATATTCAACTGTAGATTGTTCCATTCTGTCAATCATAAAATAAAACATGGCAACAAAGACAAAAATGAAATGACCCTGTTCAAAAGTTTGCATATCCTTACTTAATACTGTGTATTGCCCCCTTTATCATCAATGTCCGCGGGCAGTCTTTTGTAATAGTTGTCTATGAGGCCCTAATTCTTGCAGGTGGTATAGCTGCCCATTTGTCTTGGCAAAATGCCTCCAGGTCATGCAAAGTCTTTAGTCGTCTTGCATGAACTGCACGTTTGAGATCTCGATGATATTAAGGTCAGGAGACTGTGATGGCCACTCCAGAACCTTCGCCTTTTTCTGCTGTAACCATTGGAGGGTCAACTTGGCCTTGTGCTTAGGTTTATTGTCATGCTGGAAAGTCCAAGAGCGTCCCATGCGCAGCCTTAGAAGAATGCAAATTGTCTACCAGTATTTTCTGATAACATGCTGCATTCATCTTGCTATCAATGTTCACAAGATTCCCTGTGCTTTTGAAGCATGGTGTGTTAGCTCTAAAGTGGGGATGGTATTTTTCCACTATAGGCCTTGTTGACCCCTCTTCAAACATTGCGCTTATGGTTGTGACCGTAAAGCTCTATTTTGGTATCGTCACTTCAAACTACAGTGTGCCAGAAGCTGTGAGGCGTGTCAAGGTGTTGTCGGGCATATTATAACCGGGCTTTTTTGTGGCCTTGGCGCAGTAAATGCTTCTTTTTCTCAACTCGACCATGCAGCTCATTTTTGTTCAAGTATTGTGCTCCTTGAAACAACTACACCATATATTTTCAGAGCAGCTTGTATTTCTCCTGAGGTTACCTGTGGGTTTTTCTTTGTATTCAGAACAAGTCTTATGGCATTTGTGGCTGAAATCTTTCTTGGTCTACCTGACCTTGGCTTGGTATCAAGAGATCCCCAAATTTTCCAGGCTTTGGATATCTTTTTAAAACCTTTTCCATCTTTATGAAGTTTCATTACCTTGTTACGAAGGTCTTTTCAGTTGTTTTCTGCTCCCCATGGCTCAGTATCTAGCCTGCTCAATGCATCCACAAACTCATTGACTATACACAAACACTAATTGCAATTTAAAAAGCCACAGGTGTGGGGAAATTAACCTTTAGTTGCCATTTTAACCTGTGTGTGTCACCTTGTGTGTCAAACAGGTAGGCAAGTGCAGAGGACTGGTATGCAGTGTGTCCTAGATAGTTATGTAGGTCTTCATAACCTGAATTGTGTATAGAACTAAATCAAGTAGCTATAATATTGGAAGTATTAAAGGTCTAGGGATTTGGACAGACGGTCATAAAATCAGCATTTTATATTTTACTTCCCTTTGCTACTTATAAGATTGTATTATTCATTAAAATGTATTGATGATTTTTAGGAGCAGTACGAACTTGTGCATCGAGCAATCGCCCAGCTATTTGAGAAGCAGCTTCAAGTGTATGAAAGTGAGAACACAAAGATTGTTGATGGCTTGGTATGTATGGTAATCATCCACTTTCTTCTTTTTGACAAGTGTAGTGGGGGAAGGGAATATTTGTGCTCAATACAGGGAGAGATTTTACCCAGTCTTTTGTGGACAGCTATACTGGGAAAATCTTGGGATTTTGGTGCTAAAGTTCCATACAAATAAATGTAATCCTCCCTCAAAACAGCATGCAATTATTTGCCTTAGGCTGTGGATCCGATCAGTGGTATTTGATTGAACTTTAATTTTTATGTAAACCATACTGAATTATGAAAGTCCTTGCGTGATATGTGCAAACTTTAAGAAGCAATCTGTACCGCCTAACCGGATACCTTGTGTACCCATATTAAAATAAAATGTTATTTATAGTTTTGCAATGTTAACATAATATCAACAGAACAAGTTGATTTGCTAGAATAAAGCAGGCAACTAATAGCAAACAAAAAGTAAAAAAAATGCTTCGCTCAGGAGACTCGCAACACTTTTAAATGTATTTTTGCAATAATTGCAGGAAAGCTATATTCACAATTAATGAATAAGTTGTTAAAGGCATATCTAAGTTTCCTGGATTGTGAATGCATCAGATAGAGGCGAATCACTAGTATATGCCCCAAAAAATTTTGCTTGAAAAAAATGCCAAAGTAAACATTTACAAACTCACCCTAATGTTAGTTAAATCTCTTGAGTTTGCAAGCAGCAGCTTTTGTGAGTTGACACCCCTGAAAATCCATGCTAAAATTAGCATAAACTTCTTAATTTGTTTTTGCCAATTACAGGCAGCTATACATCTTAATAGAATTTAACAATCAATGATGGCAGTTTGTGCAGGAAGGAATCATAGGATGTGTAGTCTCCCTGTAGAAGGAAGTAGGCGTTAGATCAGTAGATACAGATCTGTAGATTTCTGCTGCTGGCTTGAAGCTCAGTAAAGGGTTAAAATCCATGCCCAAATGCTGTGTTTCTATTGGGAGGTTCACAGTGCCTCTGTAAGCAGCTCTGAGGGTGTGGAAAACATGTTTTTTTTTTTAAATAAAATAAAATCTGTATGTGTATAGAATTATTATTATCGTTTATTTGTAGAATGACCCAATGTGGTCTGTGTGTGTGTGTCTGATATAAGCAGCATGTGTTAAATTAGAGAAAGGTCTAAACAGGGAAACTTAGATACACCTTTAAGGGAAGTCATATTACAGTTTAATGGGTTCACATTCCTTCTCCACAATTGCAGCTGAATCTTTTTTTATTTTTCTTTTATGATTGAGCTATAGTCGGTGCATGCTGGGCTTTTTTAGCAGCATTTGAGTCTCAATTATTACGAACGTTGGCAGTTTTCTGGTTGGTGTAGTACCGTTAGTATAACATGGTGAAAATGACTCCAAAGCCTTGTATATATTTATCTAGTTTAGAGAATATTAACATAGTCAGCTGTATTATGGTCAAGGTAGATCTCTCCGAGCCACTGTGTCTTATGAAATAAAACTGAAGCCTTGCAAACCTTTAGCTGTGTTTTGTTATACATAAAAAATGACTGAAGATACATTTGTGAATCCTGTTACTATTTGCAGGATGAAAATAACATTGATGATTTAGTCAGTTCTTCAGCGAATGAAAAAGTGGACTCCCCTCCACCAAAGCCACCACGGACACGGAGGTGAGTTTTTGCTTTACTATTAGTAGAGTTCACAATCTACACGAATTTAAAAATGGCAAAATCCATATATTTAAAAATTTGTTTTAATATCTTGTCCTTTATTTGATCAGTCCTATCTATGTATTAATTTTTTCCAAGTTAATTATCACTGTGAGCATGCTTTAATTTTATATTCTTTCATGCAAAATATATTATCAATTTGTATAATTTTGTTATATTGCCAATGAGAAGCCTTAAAATAAAACCAATGTGTGGCTCTAGATGCTAAAAATTATTTGGTAGCTAGCCTTGTATATACGTCAACTGTACTTTTTTTTTTTTTTTTTAAGTGCCTTCTTTTTTTAATAAAGATCATCTCTTGCATTTAGGTATTATTGCCTCTTTAAAACAAAAGTTTGAGAGTACAAATTTTGACATTAATAAACACCTCGCACATTATCAATATTAAGCTAATAAACGGGTCTTTCTTCTATATAGTCTTATCAGGGATGTCTTCCTCTGAAGTTCGATTTAGTTTGTCTCTCATCATAAATGTTGTTTTCCAATGATATATATTAGGATTCTATAATGTCAACCCTGGGACGGCAAGAGATTCTTAGTGACTTCCCACACAGACTGCCATATTGCTTTTTGTAGGGGAAATCCTGTCCCTCTCCCACTGCATATGCAATCCAGCATATTACCTTTTTGCCTTTTATAATATACTTAAGCTCTCTAACTAGTCCTCCTTTCCCCCTAAAGGACTACTACACAATAGAATAAAAGTCTGAAAACTGTTTAAATTCATTATTGTTCCGTATGTTTATCTTTAACATTTTTGGAGCGCTAGGATTGCATTGAATGTTGCAATGTTCCTGTTTCTGAGCCAGCGAGGGAGAAGCGGTATGGTGTAAATTTCAATCTTATTGTATTCTCAAAGAAAGGCTCTGGACATCTGCCTGTCCCCTTATCTCCCTCCGCTGTTAATTACAAACACACCCCACCATCCAGCTTTCCCGATATGGTGTATCAAACCTAAAAGGAATTTATTTACTCATCAATAGTCTTCAAAAATTCAAACAAGTGTCCCCCCTAAACCTCAGTGGTCCTTTAATTCATCACTCACACCATGAATTCAATAAAATATTTAAATGTATTGTGCAGCCCGTTAGAGACCTTTCAGGAGTAATAGGTTGCTGATCACTGCTGTGAACAGACCATACTATACAGATATCATAAATAAAAATCACCTCCGTACAGCTGTATTGTCACACTTGGTATGTATTGTAAGATCTGAATGTTTACGTGGAAACCCAGTAACCCATTTGGCAGCAGAAATATTCCATGCTGTGGAAAAAAACCACAACATTTTATCTGTCGGAGCAGTTTTTAGATTGTATCTTTCAGGCAAAGCTTTTTAGTTGTCCCACATTGTACGCTGATCCATTTTACAATATTGTCATTCATATTCTTCTTTATGTGATTTATTTCTGCAGGGCGAGTTTTGCATTCAGTCAGTATAAAGCAGCGTGCTGCTGTGTTTGTAGCCCTAGCACTTAAAGGATTATATATTTTCTAAGACTGTTACATGACTGTACTGTTCTCCCTTTTTGTATTTCCTGCACCCTGCTGTTTTGAAAGATATCTTTAGGATTTAATTGTGTAGCGGTGGGGTAGTTTAATGACTTCCGTAGGATGTGTACTCCTGCTGCTCATATAACCTAGGGCTTCAGTCATTCAAATGGAGCGCTCGTGACAGTGTGGTAAGTAGCAGTTGCAATGTTTGACTGTCAACATAGTTATGCATGGGAGAGCACAACTAGTACATGTAACAGCCTGGAGCATTGGAAATCTCCTATTATTCTACAGAAATTGTTCAAGACATCGTCCGCCATTGTGGAATATAGTGCCACATGTTGATACTATCATAAAAAAATAACAGGGTTATTCTTGATGTATTTAAAATACTACATACAACTAAAAATAACAAACGT
>CM050167.1:372167489-372209989 GCA_027410445.1 Discoglossus pictus
AGCCATTGGCTTTGAGCATGTAACTTGTAAAAATGGTTCTACTGCTGAGAGACATTCAGATGTGTGTTCTACTGATGGTAAAACGATCTCAAATACCACTGTCCATGCCTCCCAAATGCATAGTCGGGCTGATCGGGGCAGCACCCATTCACTTCAGGCACCCCTGTCCTTTACTAACCCTCTACATTCTGATGACTCTGACACCGATGATTGCAATTCTTATCTACCTATATCAAAAAGCTTGTCTAACATATCAACCGCAAGTGCCACTGTATCTGCTGCAGCTGAAAATCTGTCTACTAGGAAAGTATCATCCATGTCTATCGCAAGACACGGTTCTACAACTCCAAAGAAAGCAAAGTCTGAAAAAGGTAAGTCTTGGTATTCAAATCTATATAACTTGTAAATTAAGTACGGCGTGCAATAAATAAATATATGTAATAAAAAATACACATTTGCATGTACCTGCCAAGGTTCCCAGAATGCAGTGTAATAACTATTTCTTGGAATTCTGGCCATGAAACAAGTTTTTTAACTTGTTTTAGACATTTAAACGTGAACACAAATGTACTATTTACTGTACTACAGTACTTCTATCTATGTTTTGCCCACCCTATATTTAATGATTGTTGTTGTGAACTATCTACTCAAAATATACATTACATAAGCTAAAGAACCGGCCCTATGCTGATGAGAGGCAGTAACCTTGTAATGGCTGTACGTGGGTGGGATTCCTAGCGTGTGTATAATTAAAACTTGGCTTTGCAAAAAAAGCTGTATAATGCAGCGGGCATAAGGGAAGCCATGTTTAAAATGGCCATCGATTTGAAGAACAAAGCATTTGTGGGCACATTTGCATGTCCCTGCTCTGCTTCCCAGAGTGCAGTGTAATAACTGTATTTCTCGGAATTATGAGCAGGAAACAAGTTTAACTTTTAAATGCGAACACAAATGTACTATTTATGTATATAAAAATAAAAAATAAAAAAAATAATAATAATAAAAAAATAATAAAAATAAATAAATAAAATATATATATATATATATATATATATATATATATATATATATATATATATATATATATATATATATATATATATATATATATATATATATATATAAAATTTCTCACACAATCATGATAACCCCAACAGAGACAGTGTGACACAACAATAAAAAAGAATAAAGATTTTTTTTTTCTAATGTAGATTATTGAGGCAATGTACTAAAGAGTTTCCATAATGGCATAAAATGCTTAGATAATTGGATCAGGTTGAAGTTGACACCACACCCTTTACCTCTCACAGGTCCAAATACAGACTGCTTGCATCAGAAAGTGCAACTATTGCTGTCCAGAAATGTAAATGCCCCTCCCACACACGCACTACTTCCACCATTGTATCATGGATGCCTCCAGTGTCCAGCACTGTCATCAAATTTTAGTTTAAAGCTTATTTGTCTACAATTTGCAAGAAAAGTGGTGTAGTACATAGGCAGCTGCATATACTTGTGCACTCTAGAACAGTTTGGAAAGGCGGGAGGTGCTACATCTGAAAGGTGGGGAGGAAATCGGCTGTTTCATTATCCATTTTCTCAAAAAAAGTTGTATTTCTTTTTTTTAATCATAATAATTTGAGATGCTGATTATACTGATCATTACTATTTTAAAGCTGGAGCATTAAGCTGACCCTTTAAGCCAGTGACAGGCAACCTAATTGGGTTGAAGAGCCACATATATGGCCCCTGCAAAGCACTTTATCTTTGTGTTTGGTACTAGCAAAAAATGGTAAAATCACAGTGTAATAGAGGTGGATTAATTGGCAGAGGCTTAGGTGTTTGTTTTCAGAGTGCGATATTGATTTGTTGTGTTAAACTGGACTCTATGTATTGTTAAAGTGGGTCATGCCCTCCCATTTAGTGAACAATTTAGGGGCCAAATGGGACAGGGTGGGCTTAGGCCCCTGGGCTGCCTGATGCCCACGACCACTTTAAGCTATTAAGCTATGCAGCATTACTTTAAAAAAAAAAAAAAAAAAAAAACTTGATGAATCCTGCTAATTTAAATGCTTTTATATTATACTAGCGAATTGCCCGTCAAAAAATGACGGTCATAAAATTGTAAGGCAGGTAATGCTTTTTTGCCAAACAAAGTAAGTCTTGGTCGTTTGAGTACCTTTGGCGATCATTGCGAGCCTCTCAGTGTTTTTTTGTCATCTGAGCCCCTTCATCGCTCCATCGAATGGGCTGTACTGAGCGCCTTTGGCACTCTTTGCAAGCCTCTCCCCTGGTGTACTTTTGCTCCTCTGAGCACCCTCTGCGCTCATTGTGTGCCGCGCACTGAATGCCTTCGGCGTTTATGGTGATCCTGTCGCCTGGTCCTTTATTTTTTCTTTAAGTATTTTTTAATAACTAATGAATTTAATAAAATCATAAATGAATATACTTTACCTATTTGTAATTTAATATATGCAGCAAGCAATATCCTGAAGAGCTAACAATCTTTTTGTATGTTCCTGCAGCATACAATGTACATTTGCACTCTTGCTGAGGTGTAAGTGTCAGCAATGTGTGAAGTGTGCAGTATAAGTCGGCTGCGTACGCGAGCACAAACCGTTTGTTTAGATTTGGAATGGTAATGTTAGTGTTGTAAAATGGCGGCGATCGTGTATGTGTTACGCAGGTATGGAGAATTTTGCGTCATCCCTAATAGTGTATTTTATACCTCGTACGGTCTTGTGTAGAAGTCTTATGTGTTTGGCGTGTTTATTGGTCGTTTAGCCTCCTTTTCGTTTTTTTTTTCGTTCGCCATTTGTATTCTCGCTTAAACATTTTTCGTGTGTGGAAACTCATCAAATTGGGGTTTGGTTGTTGTGGATGTCCCCCCGTGCAGTGAGTGATGTTTTTTTTTGTATTTTTGTTACAGTGGATATAAAAGTCTACACACCCCTGTTAAAATGTCAGGTTTCTGTGCTGTAAAAAAATGAGACAAAGATAAATCATTTCTGAACTTTTTCCACCTTTAATGTGACCTATAAACTGTACAACTCAATTGAAAAACAAACTGAAATCTTTTAGGTAGAGGGAAGAAAAAATATAAAAATAAAATAATATAGTCTGCACACCCTTAAACTAATACTTTGTTGAAGCACCTTTTGATTTTATTACAGCACTCAGTCTTTTTGGGTATGAGTCTATCAGCATGGCACAGTTTGACTTGGCAAGATTTGCCCACTCTTCTTTGCAAAAACACTCCAAATCTGTCAGATTGCGAGGGCATCTCCTGTGCACAGCCCTCTTCAGATCACCCCACAGATTTTCCATCGGATTCAGGTCTGGGCTCTGGCTGGGCCATTCCAAAACTTTAATCTTCTTCTGGTGAAGCCATTCCTTTGTTGATTTGGAAATGATTTATTGTTGTCTCATTTTTTTACAGCATAGAAACCTGACATTTTAACAGGGGTGTGTAGACTTTTTATATCCACTGTAATTTTGGTGGTGGTGGTGTTTTTGTATGTGCGCGGTTCTGCAGTTAACTTTTTTTTTGGACCTCATATTTTTTTTTTACAAGTGCTGTGGGTCATATTTTTTATTTTGTTTTGTAAGTCTCACTTTCCTTGTTGCAAGAGTTATGAGCCGTGCAAGCCTGCAAGTGTTGGCAACAACCCGTATTGCTGAGAACTATATATGTGATTTATCTCCTTTAAAACATTATAGCGAAGCTTGTGGAATTCTTCTGACTTCCTTTGTAACCATATATATATATTCCACCCTAAGCTATAGCTTCCATAAATGGTGCCAGATAATCCGTGTTTATAGAATATGGAAAATATGTGAAACCTTTATATATATCGTACTGGCTGCTTTTCTATTTCTGAGAGTCAGGTATGCGGAAGTTATGCCCATTTCTTGTCTATTGCTGTGTTCATGTCTTCCTTTTTGTCTGGAGACTTTGTTAGCCATACTTAGATCTGTATAAATACATTTCTTAATTTTGTCTGCCCCTGACTTGCATAGGCGAAATCTGCTGGTTAGACCATAGACGCAAAACACAATAGAGGAGACATCAGACTTGCGACTACATTAAGGGCCACAGCAGAGGCTGAGCAGATGATTTTGCAGGTGCTTATAAAAACAGAATCACAAATGGTGGTGATAAGAAATTTGAGCTTAGTGGGTCCCAGACGGGGACTCCTTGCTCACTGTGCCCTAGGGAGTTCAGCTACACCCTACTAATGAGGCCCAACTAAGGCCGAAACATATATCTGGAGTTTGTGGTTTCTCATGTTCATGGTAGGATATGACTGGTATTTCGGGGCTTGTCACTTTGGTGAGACCAGACTGATAAACTACAGAATATATCTCTGAAGGGCACAAGTGGCAAAAGAGGCAGCTCTGAGTGGATTATCATGTCCCATTGCGCACCTCTGTTGTGGTTTGGGTGTCTCATTATGTTTTATGATGTTGGTAAATAATGGAAGGATTATTTAATTTTTCAATTTAAAAATACATTTTCCTCTACACTATTATGCACCTGGGTGGGACCCATATCTGAGGTTACTTATTATAGTATCAGAATACATCATAAAAATAAGTCTGTGATATATTTTATTTAATTGTATATACTTTACCTGTAGTTCTTTGAAATACCAATAAAAATGTGTTTGCAACTGGAAGATATTACTTGGTAATGACAAAATGGCTTTGAATTTGCAACATATGACTGTCCCTCAACTCAGGAGATCCTCTCACCTGACTGGTCTTGTTATCAGCACCTAATTAGCTCATGATTGATAAATAGCTTCCTTGGTTATTGGCTTCCTTTTGCATATGCATTCTGGGATCTTGACAAATGTTATTGATACTCCAAAAGCTATATGGAACAGGAGTCCATTGATCTTGTGGTAATTCGATATAGAAGACCAGGTGGGCAGGAGGATCTCTTGAGCTGAATGACAGCCAAAATGTAGTAAATCCAAAGCCGTTTTCTTTAACTGAATTATTTTTTAATAACTTTTAGTTGCAAATATGAATATTTTTATTGGCACTTGCATATTATTCTACAGCAGTGACCTCTGCTATGGTAAATATGTATGCACTGTAAGGTATGGGATACAGAGATTGGGGCTTTTCGGGTGCTATATAAGGGTGCGCACCCGGTATATGCTAATGACGTGGCGCGCATGTGACGTCACCTGCGCGCCGGGTCAAGGAGTAGAGCGGAGGCCGGAACAGAAGCAGGTAAGTGAGGGGGAGGTATTTAGGGAGGTTTAGAATGAGGAGGGGGGGGTTAGAATGAGGAGGGGGGGTTTAGAATGAGGAGGGGGGGGGGTTAGAATGAGGAGGGGGGGGGTTAGAATGAGGAGGGGGGGTTTAGAATGAGGAGGGGGGGGTTTAGAATGAGGAGGGGGGGGGGTTTAGAATGAGGAGGGGGGGGGTTTAGAATGAGGAGGGGGGGGTTTAGAATGAGGAGGGGGGGGGTTTAGAATGAGGAGGGGGGGGTTTAGAATGAGGAGGGGGGGGTTTAGAATGAGGAGGGGGGGGGGGGTTTAGAATGAGGAGGGGGGGGGGTTTAGAATGAGGAGGGGGGGGGTTAGAATGAGGAGGGGGGGGGTTTAGAATGAGGAGGGGGGGGGGGTTTAGAATGAGGAGGGGGGGGGGTTTAGAATGAGGAGGGGGGGGGTTTAGAATGAGGAGAGGGGGGGTTTAGAATGAGGAGAGGGGGGGTTTAGAATGAGGAGGGGGGGGTTTAGAATGAGGAGGGGGGGGGTTTAGAATGAGGAGGGGGGGGGGTTAGAATGAGGAGGGGGGGGTTTAGAATGAGGAGGGGGGGGTTTAGAATGAGGAGGGGGGGGGTTTAGAATGAGGAGGGGGGGGGTTTAGAATGAGGAGGGGGGGGGTTGAGGATGAGGAGGGGGGGGGGGTTGAGGATGAGGAGGGGGGGGGGGTTGAGGATGAGGAGGGGGGGGGGTTGAGGATGAAAAGGGGGGAGGGAATATCAGCGTATAACACGCACCTATCATTTGCGCCCTATTTTCAGGGAGAAAAAGTGCGCGATATATATATATTATTTTATACCACTGAATAAATACAAGCTGGGAATTTATCATTGTCAATATATATATATATATATATATATATATATATATATATATATATATATATATATATATTGACAATGATAAATTCCCAGCTTGTATTTATTCAGTGGTATAAAATAATCTTAGAGCTGTTCTGTCCATTTTGGTTGTGTGCTATTAAGGTAACTTTATAATCAAGGAGAGGGTGGCGTGAAGTTGCATTGAACAGATCTGGTTAGAAATGTTGCTGTTAAATATTCTAACACTCCAGTCAACTAATGAGGGTATTAAACTCCATTACTGTCACACACCGATACGGATTCACACTCCTGTAAGCTATTTGCTGGTCTCCGTCATTACCGTGAGAACTATCATTAATTTACTATCTGTTCTAGTTGATAATCACAGCAGCAAATCTGTTCTTAAGATTTTATATATTTAACGGGACAAACGCAGGCTGTGCTATAAAATGCAGCATCTGATTTACTTAAAGGGCCACTTAATTCAGCACAGTTTGGACCACATCACAGTAAAGATCTCCTAAAAAGCATGTTGAAATGCTATTTGAATACGTGCATTTTTCACTGAGAAATCAAATACAATTAAATCTGTGTTAACGTGTATAACAGACTGCCCACGTGCTGTGGCGTTACTGCAGCCAATCGGGTTCCAGCTTTGTGTTCCCCACTGGTTATATTTCCACGATGAAGGGAACAGAACTTGTAATGGTTTATTTTTTTCTATGGCAGCTCCTATACTGTGCATTATGGGAGACAAATAAAAACAAGACCACTAAAATATTTATAAAAAGCATAGAAGAGATTAATTGTGGTTCAATCTAAAAAAATATGAGAATTCCAGAGTTCAGGGATCCATTAAGATTTCTGTTTTTTTCATGTTCCATTTAATAAATGTTTTATAAAGTGGAGATCTGAGCCGCAAACAATTTATTTGGTGTTGTGTTGAGAAAAATAAAAAGTATGATTATGTAGAAATCTTAGTACAAAGTTTAGATAAAATGTTGCTGTTTTAGTTGTTTGTGCACAACACTTTACAGAAAAAAGTCCAAAGTAACTTACAATACTAGGTGCATTGTACATGATCGGTTAAATATCTTATGTGGAAGGGAGGATGCCTTGGGTGCATTTGCTGTGGGAAAGTACCTTTTTTTAAAGGGATGATTTTTATGCTGCACCTTGAAAGCAATGTGGTTAGAAATGTTTTTGGTACCATGTGGTACAGTGTGTTCCTGGGGCATGGATCTGTCCCCGAGAGGTTTTTACAGTGCTCTAGAACCATCGGCAACCCTTTACATTTGCAGGGGGTTCGCTCTCGGGGGTCCCCTTGAATGCTGAAAAACTGCTATAATTAAAAGTATGGTTACGTCCTGTATATGATGTGCCTTAGGACGGGGGTTAAGCTCTTGGAGCGAGAGGTCGGGTGGAACTCACACCGGAGGGGAATGGCTGCCCAAGCCGACGTTTCGAGAGAGGGGCTTAGCATCCCCCCGTTCCTCTGCAAAGGGCTCACCGGCCCTTTGCAGAGGAATTTGAAGGTATCGTCTGTATCTGGAAATATTCCTGAGCAGCGCGAAGAAAACAAGCTGGGGTATAGCAAAGGATACGGAAGCAGAGAAGGATCATTTTTTAGATTCTTCCTTATTTTATTGGATCTGCATATTGTTTAATGTGTGCATGAATGTGCAAGCGAAGGTCCAACAGGCCCTTCTCATGTGTCCATTATGATTTAACAGATTCTGCCTATATGATGGATGAATTTTTACTTTAGAAATTTTGAAAATGCAGCTTTTTTTTTTTGTGGGGGAATATCATTTCTAGATTATTCATACACAAAATGTAATTCCTTTGTATGGATGTGCAGCAAAAACTAAATATTTGCAGATCTTCAGACCTGTTTACAACATTAGCACAATTATAGCTTACAGGTGTCTGCATTTGTTTTCTTAGGTAACACAGGAGGAGCTGAAGATCAAATTTGTGAGGTTCCAGATCCCATACTTGTCAAATCATTGGATGTGAAGAATCGGCTGTCTGCTCCAGACATTGCAGATTTAGGTAACTAGTTTTGTGAACATTGAATGTTTGAAGTGCTCGTCGTTACGGAAGAGCCAGCCATAGAGTAGCAGAATTCTCCATTTAGAAGGTGATCGGCATACCTATGAAGTTTGTTTGAAGAGTTAAAAACCATGGTCGTGAGACAAGCTCCTCAACTCCTATTGGACATATTTAAGGACTATTGTCATGCCATAACAGGAGCTAAGTGTTCTGATTAGACATTAATGATGAATAAACTTCACAATCAAGAATAAATAAAAAAATATTAAATTTACTTTTTGCAGTAAGCAAAATTTTCAGGCACAAAGTGTTCTTCATTAACTGGAGACTTACTTCTGTCAAACTACCCTCACAACCTAAGCTTGTTGCAAGGGAAACTGGCCTTTAACTGAGTGTTAGCCTCTGAACTAATCGGATTGTACTTAAAACCCTTTTAGTCCTGTCTTTCAGCCAATCCCCACAATGATGGCCTTATGGTGGAACTAATTCACTTGACTAGATCTTGTTCTAATCTGAGTCCCCCGCCAGGGACTTCATTTACGAGCTTTGGCAGAATACTGAAAAATATAAACTAATGACTACATTGCTACTGGAAATATGGAGTAGGACATGAAAAGATCACTGTAGAATGGAAATAAAATAAATGGTTAAAAACAAATAAATCTTTATTTTTAATTAAAATAATGTTTGGTGCCTCTGACCCTGTAGACATCCATGATAGTTTGGTGGAAAGTGTGTGTGTGAAGGGCATTTACATTTCTGGAGAGCTGCAACCAGGTTAGTTTTGGCCCCATGAGGAGGAAAGGGATGGTGTGAATTTCAGTAAGATCAATTATCTAACAAATGCTCTGGACATCTCCTTCCCCACCGCCCTCCACTGATAGATTACAAATATACACACCCATTGTTTCATCACTGGAAGCTCAAGCACAAGACAATGTGCACTCCTATCCTCATAAACCGTCTTAAAAATTCTAAATTTCTCTAAAAAAAAATTGTTATTGCTTGTAACGTGCAAATCTCCATTTGCCGTTAATTTGTTACTTAGTTTGCTGGTTTTCTACAACTTTAGAGACCCTTTAAAAAGGTCAATAGAAAGAAAAGCTTAGGCATTCAGTCCGAGGTCCATCGGGAAAACTTTTGGGGCATTAAGGACAGGGAATCTAATATTTGAAAGTTAATTTAATGTTGTATACTATTATTATAAAGCATTAAATAGGAATTTTAGGAAATTACTAATTACAGAGGTCCCTTAAGGTATTTCATACGATGTTGAGCTCCAGTTTGTAAATTGGCCTCATTGAGACCTCTAGTGGTGATTACCATACAATGATCTTTCAGTACATAAACGTAATATCCATTTACTTTTCAAGATGAGTAGTGTGTAAAGCTGCAAGCTATACTCTTGGGGAGAAAGGCTAAGGAACTCTAAATCTAAAATGTAATTATGCCAATATCCATCTAAACATAACTACATTATTTATACTGTAGTATTTACTAAAAGACCACTTCAGTTCCAGGAGAAGACGTGTGGTTTGTCAATTGTGTACCAGACTAACAATATTGGCAGCTGTGTACGCCATGGACGTGAAATACTTTTTTGGGGGAAAAACTGAACTTTTTGAAGATTGTGCTTGAGAACATGATTTTTTTTGTGTTTCTTTACATCATTTCCTGAGCTGGATGGGGGTGTGTGGTTGTTACCACTCGAGGGAGGGAACATACATTAATCCCTAGCCTTTGATAACTGGATAAGATTGAAATGGACACCATACCCCTCTACCTGCCCAGACATGTTTCCTGGTTAATATTGCTTGGTCAGGGTTAAAGTTCACAAACCTGTTTCCATTGTGCAGTGGTCCTTTTAAAATTATGTTAAGGAAACTTGCATTTTTGAAAGTCAATTGGCCTTCAGATCCACCCACTAAGCAGAGTCTAGGTCTAAATTATCCTAAGCAAAGTTTAAAACACTCGGGTGTAATTGCCCACCATGCATATAATTAATGTATATTTTTATTTGTATTTTCTAAATAGATTTGCCCAATATCTTTATTTTTTCTGTAAAATAAATGTCCTTTTTTTTTTTCTATAGGTTTCAGCGCCAGTGATAAATCAAGAGGATCAGGGGATTCCCCTTCACAACGGACATGCTGATTCCTTGTGCAGGGACCCATTCTGCTTAATATATATATAAAGAAGAGGAGCAGGGGATTCCCCTTTCACATTGGAGAAGATCTTGCCATGCAAGCTTATATTGTGCACCATCCAGCGGTGAAAGCATGACATTGAAACTAGAAAAATCAAAGTACCACTAATTTGAAAGTATTCCATAATTGATCTAAACAATGGTACTTTCTATTGTACAAACCAATATATATTATTTAAATAATGTTGATTTAATTTTGAAATGCTAAATGTTTTTTGTTTTTTTGCTGGGACCATATACCTGCCTTATATAACACTTAGGTTAAAACAAGTATTACATATGGTTTTGTAACATAAAGTATTATTGCCTTAATGTCTTTTAACCCTGTTACACGCTGCTTGTAGATCTGTTAATATAGTAAGACTTTTATGATAGTTTACAGACTACTTTTTGCTAACTTTTGATTACAATTGTTGCATTCTTTTTGTATTTGTACAGGGCAAGCAGGTATATATTTGACGAAATTGCAGTCATAAAATATTAACAGAAGATGTAAGAAATCTCAGCATTGTCTTAATCTGTTCTTTATACAGAATGTAAATTATTGGCCCTGATGTTTTTAGTTATTTTTTTTTCTTTTTAAATCATCATAGCTGGATAAAAAGAAGCCAGCAGTGCAGGTTAACCGATACGATTGTAATACAGTTTGTAAATTGTAAGCTAAAGGTTATTTTTATATTATACACTGTTTCGTTGACAAAACATTTGTCCTCGTTTTCATCAAACACTACTGGAACAAGAGATTTATATGATGCTTAGGATAGATAAAACTACACATTAAAGCAATTGTGTGATCTAATCATGAATAACCTAAGAGAAGAAAGACCCGTAATGGGCGACTGGGAAATATTCCAAAGATTGTGTAAGGTTGGAGCCTAAAAAACATTCTGTAGAAACCATGGGGTTGGATTTTTAGGAGGAGGAGTTAGACAAGACTATTTTTCTACTTAAGTGTTAATCTTGAAACTGGTTCAGGTCTTGGCATAGGATTTGGGAGGCATTTTTTGGGTAGAGGAAGAGGGCTTGTTCACTCTTACTGGAGCCGTGATTCTAGGGGTTCCGTCAGTATGTTTGGAGCAGAAATAGGATTTAAGAACAGAATAGAGAAACATCTTTTAAATGCTTAATAAAATTGTGGTGTTGGAGAAAATTGCTTAGCGCCTCTTGGACTGCAAGATGATCCAATCAATCAATCCATTCTACAGGACAGAGACCAACTGGTCACTGGAAGGTTTGATCACGCAGCTGAAGCTCAAATATTTTGGCCTTATCATGAGACGACCGGATGCTCTAGAGAAGATTCTGATGCTGGGAAAGATTGAAGGAGATGCAGAGATGGAGAGATTGGGTTATTGAAGCAAGAACAGATGTGCCTAGTGTGCTGTGGCCAATAGGGTCACAGAGTTGGACACAACTAAACAATAAGACCCAGAGAAAAGACCCTATTTAACATATATAAATGTCTGGATGGATAAATAGCACATTTAATGCTGATGTGGAAGTCCACACTATATTATAACTATTTGTAGTATATGTGGTCATAAAGTAATTGCAGCTTATCGCAATGGATATATGTATATACCAGGGGTAAGTTGGCACCCTTTACTTGAAGTGGTTTGAAATGCTAGACTTGAGAAAATAGCTTTCTGAAAAAATGGACACACATAAGATGGAACATTACCAAGGTATGGTTTAAGAGGTAAATACTGTAGAATGTGCTACAAATACTTGAATTTCTCTTTTCATCTAAGACATGCAGCTTGGTAAAATACTATCCTTAACTATGAAATTTTGATTATTTTCTCAAACTGAGAGAGATATAGATGAGAGTGATATAAATGCAACAGTGTGGCTTCATGCTTGCAGAAATGCGCTTTCATCCCATAACTCCTATTGTAGAGGAAGGCTAAATGTTCAGCCTGTGTCCCTACTGTTTGAAACCTGCAGTTTTAGCAGAATAATGGACAAAACAACTAGAGTTATTTTTTTAATTTTAAATTAACACAGATAAAAGATACATTAACAAAACAATATTACAGCTATTATCCATAAAAAAAAACCGCAAAGACGATTTGAAAATCCTGATAAAACTACAATGTTGAAAAACAGAATATATATCGTATTGGCGTATAACACGCACCTCATTTTAAGATGGAAATTTCAGGAAAAAAAACTTAAATTTCAAATAAAGAACTTTGAAGCAAAATAAGGGTAGCTCAGAACTTTTTTTTATTAATATTTACCTTATAAGTGTTAATAACGGAAAATTACAGTAAAAGCAACTGTTTTAACAAAGAAACTTGGATATGTTTTTACAAAAGTTTACTCCGAAATCGCTGCTCCTCATCCTCAACCTAACCCCCCCTGCTCAATCTAAACCCCCATAAATACCTCACCCTCTCTTACCTGCTTCTTCTCCGGCCTCCGCTCCTTCTTGACCTGGCGCGCATGTGACATCACGTGCGCGCCACGCCATTAGCATATATCGGGTGCCGGCACATTAGTTTATAAATTTGCATGTATCTAGAATATTGTAAATCGGGTACAGAGAAGACTTCATTTTGTTTTTGAAACTGTTTAATTTCTGAAAACTCTATTACCTCTCTTTTTTGATCCAACTCTTAAGATATAACATTTTCCCCACAAATAATCATAAGATTCTGAACTTTAAGAAGCATCTTTTGGTATTGTTTAATGTTGGAATAAATGATTAATGCATTTAAAGATCTTTCTTCAGATTCAATATCAAAAATGGAAAAAAATTACATGATTGGTATTTTCCACCTTATCTGTGGTCAGATATGGTTTATGTGACTGGATCTTTTTGCAAGAATATTCTCATGTTAAATTTATATTTTTTCCATAGTTAAATCCAATACCAGACTTGCCATTATTAACTTTTAAACCTGTAAACATACCAAAGTCTTCTAAAACTTTCATTTCAAATTGTAAAGTATTTGCATAATGTTTTAGGATTAATAACAAGTCTTCATTTCAGACATAATATGTATTATCACAGAACCAAAACCCAGCTAGACAATCCACAAAGGAATCTGGATATTGGTACTTGTACTTTGGAAGATTGAGACTGACAGCCAAAAACCTGAATGTATGACTAGGAAATCTTAGAACACAAGAACTAACTAACAGTTCTGTCACTTATTTCCAAAACTCACACACATCATTTGGGAATTTTAACAACATTGGGTGGGGTGAAAAGGAAAACATTTATTACATACACAGTCTGAACCTTCCCTCCCCAGGGTTCGTTCTCCATGTCTGTGTGACAAACAGAGAGGTGGTGTTGGGACTTTCTTCTATCCCACCTCTAGACTATGTGATGTCATCACGCCCAACTGACGGCTCCTTCAACCCATGTAACCCACAGTCAGTTCATTCCAGCCCTGATTACGTGAAAGAAAAGCCAGATAAAAAAAGAAAAATGAAAATGGTTTTTACCTAATTTCAAATTCCAAAGTTAGTCTAATTTTGCAGCTCATAATGCTATCACTAAGACAATCAAAACAGATAAAGGACATCCTTGTCTAGTGCCCGGTACAATATTTGTTAATATTGAAGTATGGCCTGGTGCCTTGATAGTGGTGTAGTAATTATATTAAGCCCTAAGAGCATTGTTTAACCAACTACATACTACAATTTTTTCGAACGTTTAATAGAGATCATATGACAGAAAAGTATTTTGTATGCCCAAGGACAATAAGGTTTCCAGGACTCCCATTCTAAGCATAATGGATTTTTTACATTATCTAAAACCAATCATTTAGCAATAAAAACAACTTGATGTCTATGTATTATTGATATTGGTCTTTTATTTCCAGTCAGCTAAATCTTGCACTTTTTTTAAGATAGCTATAACCTCATGCACAAACATTGCTCTGTCCAAAATCTTATACAAAACATCTCTACATTCTTTATAATATTTAACAGATCAGTCATAGGGACCAGGCACTTTCAACAGTTTTATGTTGTCAATCACTTTACTAATTTCTACTGTTGACTTTAGGGCTGGAGTAGTTCATTGTACTTTGTTCCACACAGATCTGCTTATTGTATAAATCTCTCCAGCATGACTTGGAGGTAAATATCCCTTACTTTAATTTGATATTATATATTTTACTTAATGCGCTTTTTTAATACTCAATTTGACAGCTACACGATCGTCCATAAAAAAAAAAAGTTTTGACCCTAACTTGGCCCATAAACATTAATACATATGAACTGAAATTATTAATTTTACTATTAATAATCTACCTTGTAGATTTTTACTTTAGACTGTTATTAATTTGTGAGCTTTTCAGTTAGCTGACCATGACTGCTGGTGGCAGAAGTGACTAGATGGTGCTGCATTTTACTGCCAATTCAGGGGGATAGGATTAGGGTGTAAGCTTAAAAATTATATACAATCTTAGCAGTGCTATCTAGCAGCCCCTTACTGCAACTGCTGCCAGATAACAGGAAAGGTCCTTAATGTGTTATTCCAATAGCAACCTCATTATTAAGAAATAAAATTATTTATATAAGGTATGATCTGTGGCTCTAGTAGACAAAAAAAAATATGGTGTGGTGATTACAATAATTGAATGGGATATGGTGTCTAATGGGAGAGTGAAACTTTCACGTTAAGAGATTAAATAAAAAGGATGGTTAAAGTAATATCAAAGTTGGGTGGGTGGCTGGATACATATTTTCTTAAAAATAATCACATCAAATTAATTTTCAGAATCAATCCCTCTAGAGGGAGCTATGTTTTCTAAATTAGAAAACACTCCCTCTCTTAACGGTACTTAAATGAATTAAGACTAGCTAACCTATTTTCCCTATCACATTTGTTTTTTCAAAAAGTGTATTTAATTTAAAAGTCCAAACCATCCATTGTAGTTGAGAGAAGGAAGAACTAAACTCAGTATCATATCAAAGACACCATTACTCAATGTAAGGCACTCTTTCTAACTTAAATTGTGAGTTAATATTAGGACTTTATATTTTGTTTATTGGAAATTGTATTAATTAAAACTATTATCCCCACAGCTCTAGCCCTTGCTTGCTTTTTGTGGCCTCTAGTATCCACATCGAAGCTTTCAGCTGTCTCTTACTAAGCTAGACACGCACATTCAGTGATCACACTGTTTCCTCCTCTTTTTGCAATACCCGATATCTGGAGCATTGTCTACTAAAACTGTCTCTCAAAGTAGGAGAAAGCGCAAACGTTACAATGATCTCAGTAAATCCATTGACATTTCCAAACAAACCCATGGCTGTCTTTTCTGTTATAGCACCTTTATTTGAAGAAAAAAACAAACAACAATATGACATGATCCCACACCCGCTTTCCTGATGCAACAAAAAACAATGTTTTTTTACCATGTCATCTCTCTCTCTCTCCGTACATTGCATGTTACTGGTTACAAATGTACTAAACACATATTTAAAAAAAAAAAAAAAATGTTTTTTTTTTTTTATTACCTCCAGGTTTACTTAATGTCAGGAGAATAAAACTGTCTTTTACAATTTATACTTCCCTTACTCCCAAGACTACAGTGTCAAACTTTGCATCTGAAACCATCCTTTTCTTTGCATCTTATTCCCATGTTACCATCCTCCACAGCCACAAAGTCATGCTCATTAGGGGCTTTACAGACACAAAACAGATTTTTCTTCACAGAAAGCAAAATGGAGTACGAGATGAATATTAGAATTTACAAATCCTTTTTTTTTTTTTTTTAAACACACATGGAAGAAGATATATAGTGTCAGGAGTACCTGTTCTGGTATACCAAGGAAGACCCTGCTAGTTTATCAATCCATGGCCTATAGTGACTCATGGACTTGCACACCCACACCTCATCTGGGGGGATGGGGAATTGAGAACAGATATAATTTGTTCAATCCATATTTTATTTTATTTATCATGGAGTATTCTTGAACTCTCAGGTTTGTACTTTGACAAAAAACACACACACTTTTACAGAATTATATTGATGTAAATGGATAGACTTGTCTTTTTAGCGACAGCGTGTCTCATGTGATTATCAGGGCACGCGCTATTGTGACCTCAGATTCTTATGTGTAAATAACGTAAAGTCCCCACCTCCACAAAACAGGCTGCATAAAAAGTTTGTTATGTATCTTTATACTAATTACAGAATATTACATTTTATAGCAGCACTGCACAAAAAAAAGGTATCGGGAAGTTTTCCTGTTTTTCTAATCTAACACATCCTGTTTATATAAGAAACACTTGGTTTCCTTTTTATACATATATATTTTTTTTTTTGTAACGAGTTTCCACACCCGGATATGTCTACATAAGCTACGACCAATAGAAACACTGCATTCAGGTACTTTATTAATCACACACTAACTGCCCAGCAGCACTGTTTCCAGAGCAGTTGTATCATTAAAGGGAGTATATAGGTGTTTATAGTCCCCCCTTTTTTCTTCCCTCTCTCCCTTCAAACTTCATGATGCTTTGCTGCAGATACTGAATCCCATACTGCAACCACCTTGGAGTTGCATCAGATTCCCTGCAATGAATTATGAAGATTATGCTAATTTTGCTTGGATTTTCAGAGGGCAATCCTTCTCGAAAGCAACTACCAGAAAACTAAAGAAATTATGCACACTTTAGGATAAGAGTATTGTTTATTTTGGGATATTTGTAATGCAAATATTTGTTTGCATAAATTATTGATTCTTTAGCAAATGTATTCGTAATCCATGAAACTTCTATATGTTTGTAAAGGGTAAGTGTATGCACTCTCCATATATATATATTTTTTTTTTTTTAAGTTTCCTATTGGACCCTTCTCTCTTTCAATCACTAACAAAATCTTGTCACTTTCACCTAAAAACATATCCAAAATATTGCACTACCTTACACAAGACAACTAAAATTCTTATTCACTCATCATATCTCGCCTCGATTACTGCAACTCTCTCCTTGCTGGCCATCTAATCACCGGACTGTCTTCACTCCAATCCATTTTTAATGCATCCGTTAGACTCATCTACCATACTAAACTATCAGTGTCTGCAGCACCTCTCCATCAGGCACTCCCACAACCACCAGAATCAAATTCAAAATCATGCCCCTAACATATAAAGCCCTCTACAATAGTGCACCCTCCTACATCTCTGCTTTCATCTCAAAATATACTCCCACCCGCCTTGCTCATGACCTTCTCTCCTCCCCTCAAGTCTTCTCTTGTGCTGCCCCTATTCTTTGAAACTCCTTACCTCGCTCCACCAGACTATCTTCCTACCTCAAATCCTTCAAAACCTCTTTAACCGTACATTTATTCAACAAAAAGCCTACCATCTTTAGCCTCTTTCACTATGCTTCTATCACTCTCCTGTACCTCACTCCCAACCTTTAGAATGTAAGTTTCAATCTTGTGAGGTGATTTTTGGAAAGCACTGTGTATATTTGATTGAAAGCTCAATAACAAGGTCTTCCATTATTTTTTATTGAGGGGTTATTGTTAATACTTGTGCCTAAACACTGTATTTCGCTGTGGAATATGTTGGCACATTGTTATCCTTTATGTCTAATATTTAGATATAGTTGTAAACCCGTGCACATTAAAACTTTAGCCAGAAAATATAAATTTAAAATCTGTTTCTCTTTAGTGGTTGCTGCTGTACCCAAGCCCCTCTCATGGTTTTCTTTTTAGAAGTGATTAGGACAAATGTTTCCAATTGAGATAACATTAAAAAGGCAGATTAGGTAACCTTTAGAGTTACTGGATTGTAACCTTCACCCTCGCATCCTACAGAACATGCTCCATGTTACAAAGCCATTAATATTGTAAACAGATTTAAAATTATATTTTCTGGCTAAAGTCTTTGCACATGTATTTTAATTAAAATGGAATAAATAAAACAGATTTAACATGAAAAGTACCAATACTGGTCCTTTATAGAAGACATTCACTTTTGATGGGCACACTTGCCATTAGCAGCAGTGCTGTGTGAAGTATGAGCATTACAAAATTATAGATGGTTTCATTTTGTCTGGCTCAAACTCATCCTAAACAACCTTCCAAATCTAGATAAGTAAACTACAGCCATGAAAGCTTAAAGTGGAGGGAGGCAGTGGAGAGAATGGAATGAAGGAGTTGATATCAACTGGGCATTTAGGATTTGACACCTACCTCCTACACATGCACAAAAGCCACAGCTTCCCTAAAGTATCAGTCATGCCTTTAACCATTATATTCAGTTATATTTACTAAGCATCTCAAGTGGCATCTCTGTATTTACTATGCATTATTTATGCAAAACTGAGATCTCCACTCATGACAAATATTTGTTTCTAAATGGATCAGAAGATTGGGAAAAGTGGATTCAGATGCTATTTGTACTCCATTATGTTGACAACTGCTCTCCAAATACACTTGACAACAAAACCTTAATGGAGCATTTAGTCAGCAAATGATAACACTCCCCCTTCAAGACAGGCAGGCCAACAATCTAAAACAAAATCCCAAATGGGCAAGCTAAATAATCACTTCTCTATTGTAGAGAATTCCTGCCTTGGATCACTGCTAATGATAATGTGTCACATACAGGCATCCCCCAGGTTAAGGACCAGAAGAGTTCCCAAAAAACGTCTTCAACCCGGATTTGTATGGATTGTGCCCTTGTTCAGCCAGTGAGATCTAAAGACCAAAGGCCATTTTCTACATTGCCTGTTCTAGTTTGAATAAAGTTTAAACTGGATCTGCTTAATATTTTATCATTAAAAAAAATTCTGTATTTTTTTTTAAAAACTGCTCAAAAAAAAAAAAAAAGTGTGTATCCAAGCTTCCCTGTGTATCTAATATTATTTTTATTTAAATATAAAACTTGTTTCCACACCCCCCAGAGCTGCCTACATAGTCACAGTGTACTTAATGGAAAACCGCTTTACTAACCTTCCAGCAGAACAATTCAAAGATCTACAGAGTACGGTCTAGCTCCCTTGTGCAGGGGACTACACATCCTATTATTCCTATTTGCACAAACTGACATAATCACTGCAAAAAAAGTAGCATAAGCATTCCGTTAATTGAGGGATGTTAACTCTGAAAATCAACTGTTTGCCAATTCAATAGATTTAGCATAGTTTAGGGAAAGTAAAAAAAAAAAAAAAAAAAATTATATATATATTTTCATACAGTACTAATTCTCCAAGATCAGGTGCATTAATAATTGATCTTAAACATGCCTTTAAAAGAATTTAAAAAAAAAAATTGTATTTCATGTCCTGTTATAAACCAAACTATTTAATGGTATCAGATGTCACCCATTTATTTAGAGCCAAAATGTAGTTGAAAAATCTGTTACCCTCAAAACAGATTTCACCTATAAAGTTATATCAGTGCAACATAAACTATTATTATTAACCTTCCAAGATCTACCAGATGTATAAAGGCTTCTTGGAACAATTGAGACAAAAAAAAAAAAAAAAAAAATTCTTCAAACGGCACTTTGGGGAAAAGCTCGATTGACACTGGATTCCAAGCACAAAGACAGGGCCCTCCATTTTTCCCCCCCCTTACATTTATTAATATTGTGGTAAAACTCCAGTTTAGGTGCGTAAATTAAAGCATTGAAAGCTCCAGTTTAAGGAGCACAAGTTATTTTTTAACGTAAATGGACTTTACTTACTGGTATACATTACATATGTATATATTATTTCCGTTGTCTGTAATAAAAAATAATTATAATATTACAGTTTAAAATAAATTTGGGGTTACTACTGTTCCAATAAACAATTTAATAATAAAGTTAGGGTTAGTTTTGTTACAATACAGAGCTTTCAATGCTTAAAATATGTTGAAAATAAAAAAAATTACGCACCTAAACTGGAGCTTTCAATGCTTTAATTTACGCACCTAAACTGGAGTTTTACCCTTCAGTCTCCTAAACACCAGCTATTTGATTTAGTTGCAGACTCCTACCATAGATTAATAGCATAATATAAATATATGTATTAATAGAAATATCTTTTATATAAAAGCCAGTGTTTAACTCCGAAACAGTGTAATGCAGAGGCCCTAATAAATAACCCAATTCATTCTTTAAAAAGAAAATGCACTTCTCTCCGCCTCCTATTAGGTTTCAAAGCATTGGAGAACAGCTGCATAGGTGACCATCCTGATAGGAGTCTTTATCTGCCTCACTACAAATAAATGACTTTGATCAGGACCAATAAAGTGTACACTACAGCTAAACCTAAGGACGTCAAGAAAAAAAACAAAAAACAAACACATAAATGAGAATAAAAAAAAAAATATTAAAGATTGTATTTTCACAATCCAATATAAATCACTAATTTTCAAAGTATATATATATATATATATATATATATATATATATATATATATATATATATATATACACACACACATACACACACACTTGTATGTCTAAAGAAAGTTAAAAAAAAAAAAATTATATAAACTTGTTTCATGCCCAGAGTTCCAAGAAATACAGTTATTACACTGCATTCTGGGAAGCTTGGCAGGGACATGCAAATGTGCACGACCAGACAATATGTACTCAAGTCTGTGGTCACAGAGCGTAAGACCCAACTGAAAAACAAAATAAAGATGTATATTCATACTAGACATGTTAAGACATATGAAGAGAAAGATCAGGCACGTTTCCACCACAACATGAACTTTATACGTTCATGTATTCAGTTAAATTACTTTACATACAACATATTTAATTCAGTTGTGAGTAAAACAAACAATTTAGTGATGGGAAAACTTCTCTAGGCCTCTAAATACAAAATAAAAGTATCAGGAAAAAATTAAAAAAAAAGCCCGCCATTACTTACAAAATTTGAAAATAAATAAAATGGGAGCTTTACTACACAAGACTCTGCCACATGAAGTGAATGACACTACGTCACACGAGGCCTGACTTGCCAACATGTACCAACTGTCACAACCAAGATGTCTTACTACATTAACCGAAGGATTAAATACAAATTGACAGAGTTCCGATGTGAATCGGTTCGTTGGTTGTCTCGAGAAGTCCCGCAGACACGCCTCTCCCACACACACCCCCCTCCGCCAGGCAGTAACACAACAACCTCCAACAACCGTTCGCACTGCGAGACTGACAAAATGGACCCGAGCCCCTGCCTCTCTGTGACTTCGACTCTTACGTCACACGACAGTCTCTCAGTTTCTGTCATTCTATTGGGTATTTGTACACCGACCACGCCTCTCTACTACACAGCTATTGGCTCAGGGCGGTGATGCCCCACCTACTCCTATCTGGCAGCTCGGCGGCGGAGTCTCAGCATCGCAGGAGCCCAAAATGGCGGAGCTGTGGAGCAGTGTTCGTGCTGCGCCAGCTGATAAACAGGAGCCGCTGCCAAAGCCCCGGGATGTGACGGGTGTGAAGAGCGGGCCGGAGGGCAGAGCTCATCCGCTGTCTGCTGCTTCCAGTAGCCGTGAGGCACATCCCGCCAAGAAGATCCGGACTGAGGAGAAGAGCTTGAAGCCCAAGCGTGTGAATGGTGAGGGAGGAGGAGGCGGGAACAGCCGCACGGGGCCAGGGACATGGAGCTTCCCGGTCGGGCCCAGTAGTAGTAATAATAATAGTAACATCAACAATACCTTGGCCCAAGCCCCGCCCGGGCCCTCCCGGGTACCACTGCCGCCCAGGAGCCTGTCAGAGAAACCCAAGAAACCCCGAGACAAGCGGGACAAGGAGAGAAAGAGGAGACGAGAGGAGAATGGGGAGCTGAGGGCTGCAGGGATCCCCTGTGTGCAGGCCGCACCCCCATCAACTGACAGCAGGAAGCGTGAGTATGAGCACCTACTACACCTGCCTGGGAGTAGGACACCCAGTATGTCACTATGGTACATCTGTCTGGGGGCTGGGATGGTGTCGCACCCTAATGCATCTACCTGAGACCTGGGAGTATGGCACCCAGTATATCACTATAATCGATCTGCCTAGGGGCTGGGAGTATGGCACCCTAATACACCTACCTGACACCCAGGGGCTGGGAGTGTGTCACCTGCCTGGTGGCTGGGAGTATGGCACCCTAATACACCTACCTGACACCCAGGGGCTGGGAGTGTGTCACCTGCCTGGTGGCTGGGAGTATGGCACCCTAATACACCTACCTGGCACCTAGGGGCTGGGAGTGTGTCACCTGCCTGGTGGCTGGGAGTATGGCACCCTAATACACCTACCTGACACCCAGGGGCTTGGAGTGTGTCACCTGCCTGGTGGCTGGGAGTATGGCACCCTAATACACCTACCTGACACCTAGGGACTGGGAGTGTGTCACCTGCCTGGTGGCTGGGAGTATGGCACCCTAATACACCTACCTGACACCCAGGGGCTTGGAGTGTGTCACCTGCCTGGTGGCTGGGAGTATGGCACCCTAATACACCTACCTGACACCCAGGGGCTTGGAGTGTGTCACCTGCCTGGTGGCTGGGAGTATGGCACCCTAATACACCTACCTGACACCCAGGGACTGGGAGTGTGTCACCTGCCTGGTGGCTGGGAGTATGGCACCCTAATACACCTACCTGGCACCTAGGGGCTGGGAGTGTGTCACCTGCCTGGTGGCTGGGAGTATGGCACCCTAATACACCTACCTGGCACCTAGGGGCTGGGAGTGTGTCACCTGCCTGGTGGCTGGGAGTATGGCACCCTAATACACCTACCTGACACCTAGGGACTGGGAGTGTGTCACCTGCCTGGTGGCTGGGAGTATGGCACCCTAATACACCTACCTGGCACCTAGGGGCTGGGAGTGTGTCACCTGCCTGGTGGCTGTGAGTATAGCACCCTATTACATATACCTGAGACTTGGGAGCTGGGAGTGTGTCACCTACCTGAGACCTGGGGCTATGGCACCCAATATGTCTCTATAGTATATCTGCCTTGGGGGCTTGGCGTATGGAGCCCTAATACACCTACCTGACACCTAGGAGCTGGAAGTGTGTCACCTGCCTGGGGACCAGGAGTATGGCACCGTAATACATCTACTGTGGACTGGAAGTGTGTGTCACCTACCTGAGACCCGAGGGTATGGCACCCAATATGTCGCTATAGTACATCTGCCTTAGACCTCGGGGCTGGGAGTATGACACTTTAATATACCTACCTCACACCTAGGGGCTGGGAGTGTGTCTCCTGCCTAGGGGCTTGGTGTATGGCACCCTAATATACCTGCCTGGGGACTGGAAGTATGGCATCTATTACACCTGTTTGAGACCTGGGGTCTGAGAGAGTGTCGCCCAGTATGTCACTATACTATACCTGTTTAGGACCTGGGGCTGCGAGTGTGTGACCTACTTGGGGGCAGGGAGTGTCACCCAGTATGTCATTATGGTATACCTGCCTGGGGGAAGAGAGTATGGCACCCTAATACACCTGCCTGGGGGTATGGCACCATAGTACACCTGCCTGGGACCGGGCAAACCCACCTGTCCACTCATCAATACTAACTAGCCTACTAATGATGTTAATCCTTAGATTAATTAAAGTTTTATTATAAAATCAATCTTACAATAATATGCTAACTCTTACTATCATCACATTTAGTCTTGCAGGAAATTAATATTAATGATGCCAGATCTTAATATAATATTAATAATCTTGCCATATCTTATTACAAAAGTGCTGATAAGTCTTAAAAATGCTACCAACTCTTAGTACTGATAGGATTTGCAAGAACAATGATGCTAATGTTAAGTGCTGGCATAATGCTGATGCCCCACTGTCTCATTATGCAAGCTGCTTTACAGGAAGCCCTTTTTTTCTTCAATTGTTTATGTCTCGAGGCTCCAGTCGGTGCTCTTCTCTCTCATTTGTAATGAATTACTACTTCTGTACCAGTATGTTTTTCTTATTTTTATGTAATATTTTAGTGTTTTTCCCATTGCTACTCTTTTACTGTAACACATACAATACTATGGCTTTAATTATACTAATCAGCTATAGACAAATGTCCGCAAAATATAAAATGTAAGACTGAGTCAGAAATGTTAGCAGCCTGAGAGTACTTATAGACATATACTATACATATAGAAAATATTTAGTTGCCTGAAATAAAATGTTAGGTTCCTGACCGTTTACAATGTAAAATACTCTATAATGGCTCTGTGGAATGAATTGCTGCTATTCATTAATACAGTATAAAAATAAGCATGGCGTGCCCAGTTATTATTAATCAAGGGTTTAATAAATGACATTTTGTATGTATTATACATGCACACATTTAGAAAAATGAGCTCCGTATAAATAAATGATAATAGGTGCTACACGTTCAATTAATGCTGAGGAGCAAGAACATTATTTTAACTCTTGATTTATTAAGCGCCAATATTATTGGTGACTTTATAGATGATAACAGATAGTTATGCAAATATACATACCCCAAATCCATACGTATCGGTATTGGGGGGGGGGGGGGGGGGAGATGCGCAGGATCGATATGATTCTCTCAATATTACTTGTACATTGAATTTCCTTTCTCTATTGTTCAGTTATTATAATAGTGCAAATTCAATACTCAGGTGTCCTAATAATAATAATATCATCCTAAAGCACAAACTTATTCCAAGTACTGGCGATATATTGCATACATAAAACAAATAGAACAAAAGTTACATGCTGGTACAGATGTTGTAAAGGGCCATTCTCTTGCAAGAGTTTACAATCCAATATATATCCTACTTGTGTAGATTACTTTTAATCTGCTTTTCCTGAAAAAAGCAACATTATTGAAACACAACTTGCTATCCTTGGCACACTTGCCTGACATACTCTGATGTTTCTGATCTCCATACCTCTCACTTACACCTTGACAGCAGGTTTGACAGGAGCAGGCTTTACACATAAAAGATAAGATTGTTGTGATCCAGTAGGTGTTCTTTTTGTGTTGCTTTTGTTAATCTTTTGAGGCCTAAGTGTGTGTAAATGTGGTTGTACTTGTAGAGCGGTGGATTCTGATAATTTGAGGCCTTTATGGATGTTGTTACCACTCCGTTTGTAAGCTTTTTATGTCATTCTTAATTTAATATGTAATTATAGCTTGTGATATTTAAAGTAACTTAATGATTGAAATATCAGATGTTCCCTTTTTTCTGAAATGTTGCATCTTGCCAATTGTAACTGCTCTTCTGTATATTCCTGTATTTTTTTTGTGTTGATCACGTACTACATCTTCACTATTATTATCCTTTATTTGTAACACGCCAACATAGTCTGTGTCGCTACACAGGGTAGATACAAGTCAAAAATAATTATAAAAAAATACAAAAGAATGGAAGGTCCTGGTATTGAGCTGAAAATCAGGTGCTTTAGGGTAAGCACTTTGTATGCCTAACATGATTGAAAACTCGCAAACTTACAGTCTAAACTATGGTCATTTATGTAAAAGAATTGGCTGATACTGAGTGTGAGAAAAATACATGGGGCCTCATTCTATTATCGGCCGTAAATCGGCCGTAAGGCTGCGATTCCTTGCGAGGGTTCAGTTAACTCGCGATTCTATTATACGGCCCCGCAAGGATCTCCTTTTACGGCCGGCCGCATATCTTGGAACCGGCCGTAATCTGTGAAATATAAAAACCGAAAAATAAATTCAAGCCTGCACTGTACAGCTCTGTAAATGCTAGGGATCATATTGGGGGACATGAGGATTAAAAGGAACCCCCTCTCAAGCTTGCACATCTGCCCAAACCCGAGTTCAAATTAACTGTTTATTTTCCGGCTGCGGCGTGGGTGTGTCTGAGGTGCTCCAAGCACTCTGGACTTTTTACATGGATATTTTACGGATATTAAAAATAAAATATTTTACGGATTTGAGTACAGGATAATTATGTGCTATTTTTTCTAACACCTAAAATCCCTTTATAGTCTTCTCAAAGTGCAGGATGGCTTTATTTGAGCTATTTTATGTGCTTAATTGGTGCTAGCGAGACCTTTTTCCTGCAAGTAACTGCGGCTCGCTTTTAGCCTTGCAGAGAGGTTTCCCGGAGCAATTGAATTGCAAATCTCTTGCGGCCGTTTTAGATCAAAGCCTTTCCTCCGGCGCGATCGGCCGCAAGAGATAGCAAGGCACCGGCCGCAAGCCTGCCGGAATCCCCGGCCGTAAGGGAATAGAATAGCCGAATAGCTTGCGGCCGGTCCTTGCGGCCCCGCAACGGCTGCGGCCGATAATAGAATGAGGCCCATGTTATTCTTTAGAGATAGATGATTGATCTTGGAAGTTGTGTATTTTTAGTATGTATTTATAAAGGAACTCCCTCTCTCAACCCTTTGTATGAATCCATTAATTAACTCCCCGTGGGCGATGGAGTGCATACGCATTTGGATAAAATGTCTCAATGACATTTAATGGTTAAAGTCTTATTCTGATCTATATCAATGGAGGATGCTTTACTTTACCACCACCCAAAAGTTAATCAATGACCCAAGATAAAGAAAGTTAGAGAGAGGTTTTATATATTTATAATGTGAGTATTGTGATTGGGTACTTTAGAGAGAAAATTATAAAATGTAATCTAACAGCTAGTTTAAATCAAACTGTTTATCTGTGCTT
This sequence comes from Discoglossus pictus, assembly GCA_027410445.1. Lineage (NCBI taxonomy): Eukaryota > Metazoa > Chordata > Amphibia > Anura > Alytidae > Discoglossus > Discoglossus pictus. The sequence continues at coordinate 372,194,445 of CM050167.1, forward strand.
TTCATTTCTGCATTTGGTTAATCTGTAAATGTCTATATAAATGCACACCCCCCTGGCTCCTAGCCAGTCTTACGGTGGCTCCTCCCAAGTCTGCCTGCTAAATGTCAGCTGCTTTTGACAATCCCTGGTTTAATAGACATTTTAATTCAGCTAAACTTTGCAGAATCACTTAGGATAATGGTTATATTCCAAAATAAGCTACCTTACCCACTTGTTATTATATGTGCCTGCTAAATAAATCACAAAAAAATAGCTTTCTAGTCAGAGAAGGTCATTTTGACAACTTAAAACTCTGCAAACTTAAAATTACTGTATCCCTGCCTTCTGGGTGAAATGTAAAGGGGGCAAAAACTGTAGATCAAGTCACTTTGCTGAGTAGATGTGCAAGTTTCTAATTACCCCCAAAACTGTCAATATAGAAAAAAACGAAACTTGCTTTGCAGTTCTACCCTAATTAGAAAAATTAAACCCGTTTTGGGTGCTTGATGATGATAATAACTTAAATATCACTGTTTTTCCTAGTTGGAACCAAAGTGCTGAACACTCCCTTTTATTCTGCATCTTCAAAAGGAAGCTTAAAACTTATCTGTTTACCCAAACATTTAGGTAACACAAGATCTAGGGAAGTATTGTAAAATTACTTCTCCATATATTGTGCTACCTAACGGTTTGAGTAAACAGGCATGTCTTAAGCTTCCTTTTGAAGATGCCCAATATCAGGGAGTTTTCAGTGGTTATGGGGCAATAGTTTAACATTAAATGATGCCAACTGAACTCTTGGTACATTTATCTGCAGTAATATATTAATTTATCTGAAATCTAAGAGCCAGCCAGGTTAGCGAAGAACCTTCCAGACATTTTTTAGGAGCCAGGGTATGGTGTGTGTATGTATATGTATATGTGTATATATATATATATATAAACACATACATCTCAAGCTATCATATACATGGCGACATAACAGCAGTTAAATTAATTATGCATATTCCATACACTAAGGATGTACAGAACCCTTTAATTGGATGCCTAAACCGTACACTTTATCTTTACTGCCCCATCTTAAAAAAAATAAAACATGTAAACGGGTTAACAAAACAACATAAAATAAGAAACCTTTTATTGGCTCCTTGGTTTTAACAGTCCCCAGCCACTTACATCTCTGGCTTTTCTTCCTGTCAGAACTCTGGCGTTGCTACAATGTGTCATAACTTATCATCACATATAAATAATTGTGGGTGCATCTGTAACAAAATAGACCGTACAAATATATCATTGATATTGTGCTTTGTAATAGCAATGCTGCAATTATTTATATATATATATATATATATATATATATATATATATATATATATATATATATATACACACACACAATTGGAAATTGCCTGTCAAAAATGACTGGAGTAAAAGTGTAAGGCTAGCAAGGCTTTTGCCACACAATGTGAGACCTTCTGCACTCCACGCGTGTCTCACAATGAGTACCTTTGGCGCTCATTGCAAGCCTCTCCCCCTGTGGGGTTATAGGCCTCGCGCTTGTGTGTTAGTGGATTGGATTAAGTGTTAATGCTTTGGGCTAATTTTTGTACGTCCTGCAAGCTATTTTTACACCCTTCAGGCTAGTTTTATGTCCTCGCCCCTCATTTTCGTCAATTTGCGTTTTTTCGGCAGCCATTTCTTTTCCCGCTTAGGTGATTTTAGATCGTAAAAAAACAACAAATATGGCTCAAATTAACTTGCAACCTGATTTGCAGGCTCACTGCCTCTCCCACTGTGGTGTGTAATTTAATTTGAGGCATATATATATATTTTTTTTTCATGTCTTTTCAGTTTGGTGGTTTGGCCATTGAAGTCATAATTTTGCGAGGCGCACAGTGCATGCACGGGTTTCGGTCCTAAGTCGTACGGGTTGTAAGTCCTGCGTGCCTCAACTGCTCGCCTCACTTCGCAAGGCTCGCAAAGTGTGACCAATATTGTAAGCGTTCCCAACACTGACAACTATTATAGTGATAACACTTTCTTTTTTTCTAATGAGAGAAATTCTGTGAGATTTGTTTTTGGCAGAATTGCAAAACCCTGATTTTTGTTCTTTGCAGAAAAGGCTTGTGTTGTGGCAGAGCTGCTGTGTTTGGATAGGTGCCTGCTGAGAACACTTAGACTGTTTACACACAGCTTGCCACTAGGATCTCTTCATATACCAACCATTATATAATAAAAGCACCATCCTCCATTCTGTTGAGAGATTAATGGAAGTTTAACCACTAATTTAAAAAAAACTGCACTTGCTTGTGAAGTATATAACAAACGTGTTAGCCATGTGCATTTCAGTAATTCTAGAGAATATCAGAATATTTGAAGGCTTTTATGTGTAGTAGATTCAAGCTAGTCACTTCCTGATAGCTGGAGCACGAGAGGTGCTTTAAAAAAAAAAAAATGTTGTTGCCTGTGTAGGTCTGATGGGCAAGCTAGAGACATCCAGCTTTCAGCAATTAATTCAAGCCCTGCTTCCTAAATGTAAACACCGCTCTCACAGATTCAACCTTTACTAAAGCATCATTGGATCCTCCAAGATCATGCATCAGATGAGTTTGTTTTTTTTGTTGGCCTTTTCCCTGCCGAATTAGTCACACTCCATGCTTTCAAACATGTTTTATTCCTTGCACAGTAGTTCATTAAAGCATTGTTGACAAATTTATCTGAAACTAAGGAGCCGGTGAATTTAGTTAGGGGTGCCAAATCTATAAGAAAGCCATTGCTGTATGCCTAGTGCAGTGATGTGCTTATTATTTCATTTGATATATATAAATGTGTGTGTTAGAACTGTGTACCAATTTTTTATTTTTTGAACTGATATGTGTTGGTAACAGTTTTGCTACAAGGGAGTGGTTTCAACTTTTTGGTTTTACATTCTCCAGTGTCCTCTCTCGTGCATAGATACTTTTCTTTGTGCAACTATATCCTGAGTAAAGATTACACATGTCTATGATGACAATTAACAAGACTTGGTTTGTGACTCATTTTGTCTGTTCGCAAATGGACGGATTTGTAATAGTTGGCTTCTGGAAAGTTGCTTTACATTGAACATGACCTTAATAGTGAGCTTTTATAATAAGTTACTATTTTATTTTAGATACAAGGTAGACAAGTTTAGACCTATCATGATATTTGTGTCCACTATTTATTGTCCATCATATGTTGTTTATTATTAATTTAAAATATGAAATTATTGAACTCCATAAAGTCAAAGGACTCCAACATTTTTAATTGTGTTTTTAAGAGAGCTTGTTTTCAATATTAAAAATATATGTATTTTTACATTGTTCCACATCTGAGTGTTGGTTGAAAATTTGCTTGCTTGGTAACTTTATATGGTATTTTACGTCTGACAGTAACTTATTATTGGTGTGAAGTATGTAACAAACTTACAACATTTAGCACCAGTGTAAGACATGAAAGCTAAAATTTTTTTTTTTTTTTTTGAGTAAATCCAAACTTTTGAAAACTGGTAATGTGAGTAGAGGCATTCACCATCGTGCTAACACTTTTTAAAAGCTGGGGCACGAAGGTGTGTTTACATGTCAGTGGAGGGAGGGATGTTGAAAGGGAGTGGTCTGGAGTATTTGATATATAATTGGGTCGGACAGCGTGAAACCACTCCCCTTCACAGGCCCAGAAGCGGGCATGTTGAATCAATGGATGCAAGCACAGTTCATCAGAAACTGACTATATACCCTGCCTAATTATGCTATTGTCATACCTAAGTTTTTAATTATAATTTAGATTGTAAGTCTGCGAATTTCAATCCTGCAAGGTGCTTTAGGGAACGCATTCCAAGCTCAGCCAAGGCCCTCCTTTCGTTGCAGTGAATTAATTTTGAATTTGTCTTTGCCTGGAACTTAACTTATATATATAGGGCCATTCATTACACTTTATCATCAGAGCACCAACACTCACTGTACATTGTGTGGTGCCGGAAAATATAAACAGATTGTTATCTCTTCAGGCTATTGATTGCTATATATATATTTATTACAAATAGTTAAAGTATATTAATTTATTCAAGAAATAATTAATTATTTATTAGGTAAATATAGATAAATATATATCTCACTTTAAAATGAGTGACAAAGGTGCTCAGAGGAACAAAAATAGACAAGATAAGTGGCTCGCAATGAACGCTGAAGGTACTCGCAGTACAAAAAAGGTTTACATTGTGTGTCAAACAGCATTCCCATAGCTTCAAATTTTATTGCCCTGTCCTTTTTGACAAGCAAGTCGCTAAAAAATAATATATATATATATATTTGTGTATGTATGTATGTATGTACGTACGTACGTACAGTGGTTCTTTAATTATTGATAATTATATATAATGTCGATCTTTACTTAGGCTTTTAAATGCACTACCATCTCTGTATACACCAAAGAATTGATGAAAAAAGCAAATCTCTTGTTGTGTTCAGCAGTAATTGCTATATAGAGCTGCCAGTGCGTATTTTCCCTGGTTGCACTTCCAGGCACCTAACCAAAACAGTACTTATGAAAGAACAAGCTTTGATACAAGTTTGGTTGCTTTAGAACAAGAAGCAATTTGTCAATTCATTAAATGTTTTTTTTGTTTTGTTTTCCCTGTAAATTTTTCCCTTATTGCAGTGCCCATGTAGAACTGATCCATATCTTCATGTATAGTAAACAGTACTCCTACGTCGCTGCTTTGCATATGAACAGTGTACTAATTGGTGGATCAACTATGCTTACCTGATGAGGCAAAATGGGGAAAAATGCATGCCATTTAGCTGTTGTCTGTAAATACTTCCTGTTCAGTTAGAAGAACATTGCATAAGTCGTCTTTACACATCGAAAATGTTATCTATAGTTTAGTTATGCTGTTTTCCACCTATAAAATGAGTAACCTTGGGCAAAATGTAAATTATACAATTGACTTGTATATTAGATCTAAAATGTAGATGTCATAGTTCCCAGGATTTCTTCAGATCTATGTGTGTGTCTTTTATTTGTCCACCAAAAATGTCTGTCTACTTGTGATGAAGTGATTTTTGCAGTTATGTATTTATCAGTCTTCTTGTTCAGTGAGTTCTCAGACGGGGAGTTCACCATCTTCCAGTTTATACTCCATAACTGTAACATAAAACCATATAGAAACCTACCTTTTCATGAAGAAATAATAGAATTCCTTTTTAAGGAAAATGGAAGTAAAAACTGCTGTATACTATCAGAAGAGTGAAAGGGGTATGGTAATGTATTTAAAATTTAAGTCCTATTAAACCATTTAAGTATTGATTTAGTTAGAGACATTTTAATTATTGCTGGTATAGCCCTTGAAGCAATCTCACAATAAGCTGCATATATTAAGGCCAGGGAGGTTGGGCCACACCTCATATGGGCTGCCCATCAGTTAGGTGAATGAAGCCGTGTTGAACAGACGCTTTGTGTAATTTATCCTGTGCCAGGCCTGAAAAAAAAGCGTGTTTATACCTATGTGACCTCAAAACATGTTTAAAAACCACACAGTCATCCAAATTTAAAGGGCCAATGTATATGGTATTCATGTTAAATTGATTTTTAGATTGCCATTAACTTTTAAAATGAATGTGTAAATCGCAAAGCTTTATAAGAAACTATCATTTTAAAAACACATTTGGATTATTCATGGTTGCTGTTGTATCCCTCCCCACCTCTATCTCATTGTTCTGAACACACCTAAAAAGAAAACAAACATTTTGTACCGAAATAACAACAATAATTAGGTAGGATGGACACCTAGAGCATGCTCTATAGAATAAGGGGGTATACTGTATTTACAATTCCATAACCGCCTGTTTCTCCAAAGTGAACATTTTCCAGGTTAACCTAATGCTATATATTTTATGATATGACTTTAAGTAGATAACCATTCTTTTAATTGCCTTGTTCAGGGATTTGTTGGTTATTTAAAGGCATATCTATTTGCTGGATTATGAATGCATCTGATGGAGGAGAATCAGTAGTGTATGAAAAAAAAAAAATTTGCATGAAAAAATACCAAAATAGACTTTTTAAACACTTGCCTTGACTTTCAAAGTTGACACCCCCAGCAAATATCTTCTAAAATTAGCATAACAGTCATATTCAGTTTGACCAATCACAGGCATTGTATCCATTTAGTTGCAGAATGATGAAGACATGAGTTCAGCCCTACTGTGGGAAGTCACATGTTTTCATACACTTCCTTTTCATAATTTCCTTCCTGTGCAAGTAAGTGCTTAGCAATGTTAGTAATTTCTAATTTTAGTAATTTCTGACAGTTGGAAATCAGGGTTAACACCCTCCAAACCCTGGCTAAATTAGCCTCAAATGTTAAAATGATTTGTTTTGGTCAATTAGGTTACCCGAAACTTATATTAACTCTGGGTTCCTCTTTGTGGTGCAAAGCAGCCTGGGAAATGTAGTGTATCACTGATATGTTGCAGGAAGCTGCAAGGAGATTGGCTGAGCAAGTGAGAACAGGTAAATAGTGGGTTAATATTGCTCTCTGGATGCTGCATGCTGATTGGGATGGGGGCAGATGCCTGTTTAGACACCCGTACCTACTTAAATGTTGCTTTTTGCATAAAGTATGCAGCACATCTCATAAAAAAGTTTGTTTTTAATAATATCTAAAAATCCCTCTGATTATGTTGCCCCCCCCCCCCCCTTTCCAGGGGTGGCAAAATAAGCCCCTGATCCCCACCCAATCAGCATGCAGCATTAGGGGAGCAGTTTTTAATTCATACGTACCCTGCGTGCCTTCTTCAGCCAATAGCAGAGCCCTGATGTCACTGCCTCCTGCTGCAGTCTTCCCTCTGTCTGTGCTGCCCATGCCTTTCACTGCAGACCAGTGGCATGTCCCAAGCTGTTTTTCAGTACAAACAGGAACCCAGAGTTAATTTAAGTTTTAGCTAACCTGATTGGCCAAAACAAATTATTTCACATTTCATGCAAATTGAGCCTGGGTTTGGAGGGAGTTAACCCTGATTCCCAACTGTCAGAAATTACAAGATATTTTGCAAACTGCAAGGTAAGTGTTTAAATGTTTGTTTTGGGATTCTTGTTTTCATTCGAGAAATGTTTGCATAATTCTCCTTTTATCCATGCACTCCTAATCCAGCTCACTTAGATATGCCTTTAACCTCGTCAAATACCCTTCAACCCCAAATTAAAATGCCTTTTACTCCCAATTTAGTAGCAGTTTTAAAAAGAAAACCACTTTTTTTCACATGCCTTTCACCCCTCTGGTGCAGAAACAATTCCTAGCTTCAGTGGCCCTTGTATTCAGCTAGCCAAAAGAGCTTGATATCTTTTCTTGAAATATACACACTTTGGATCAAGAGTTAAAACCACAACATTGTTCTGTCAGTGTCTGTCTGCCTTATAAAGCAATATTTGTTTTTATTTTGTAATGTGCATATATTGATGCTGTATAAATACATGATGAGTCTGTAGGGGTTTTGGCATGCTCAGGTTTGCAGGATTACTGAAAGGGTAGACTGCTGTTAGGGTAATTACTCCTCTGTGGATGGTGGATCATAGCAGAAAGCTATTTCTTGTTTTCCTGCCTTTATCCACTTCGACACATCAGATCTCCTGGTTTGAAGAACTGACGTTTAAAAATGGATAAGGGCATGGAAAATAACCATCGTGAAACAGGATGCTAATTGATAATGTAAGTCATGCTGTTGTTGTTTTTTTCCAGAATCTAGAGCGGCAAATTGGTTAATCTGTTCACCAGAAACAATGTGCTGTTATTGTTATTTGAACCTGGTGTTTTCTTTGAGCAAGTACAGTGGGGAAAAAATGTGTACATAGCACACCACAAACATGCGAGGCATAATGTTGGTCCCAATTGTGGGTACAGCCGACGTATCCATCACATCCATTCACATCCTGTTTCTATTTTCAGAGATTGTTTATTTACCTCCTTAGGATTGTATCTGGATGAAGGAACTGGCATCACAAGGCCACCTGCTAAACTTAAATTTCTCTATTATTGCTCAGACACATACATTAAAGGTTTGATTGGATTATGCCAGCATACAGTATTCACTTAAAGGTATATAGTAGGTTCATAGATTAAGAATGTATAAGATCTTGGATTATCCATTGTGTATGCAGGCTTTTTGTTGCGTGAAACCCCCCAAAATAAACAATAATAAACTTACTGTAAAGTTTTCAAATGTCTGCAGTTTTATGGCAGTTGATTTTGAGAAGGAATGCCCCTGAACATCCAAGCTAAATTAGCATAATTTGGACATGTTCATTTTTTTTTTTTAAATTAATTATTAAAGGGCCAGTTAATTAAGTGCAACTTGGAGCACACCACTGTAAACCTCTCATAATACCATGTTGAAAAACTTTTTGGATTTTTGAAATACGTTCTTTTTTCACAGAGATTTATAAATTAAATTTCTGTTTATATGAGCCTGACATTTCCCCCAGACAGACCCACAACAGCAGCTGCGTGCACATAATTTAAGTAGAGAGTTAACCCTTCACAAATTAATCTGGGCAGGGAAAGGACTGCTGGATTCTGCAAAAAAATTACAGTTGGAGGTTAAAATCTCCTGCTACATTCCTGAAGTTCAGAGAAAAAACATAAATCTTTGTGCTTGTGACATCTACGCCTTGCCCGGGATGATGGCATGTGTTGTTAAATAAGGAACAGTCAGGAGTGTGTTTGTAAACAGACCTGAGACTGCAGGTTTTTAGCTGTTATTGGTAAAATAAAAAACAATAGCTCATTTTAACTTAGGGCCTCATTCTATTATCGGCCGTAAATCGGCCGTAAGGCTGCGATTCCTTGCGGGGGTTCAGTTAACTCGCGATTCTATTATACGGCCCCACAAGGATCTCCCCTTACGGCCGGCCGCATATCTTGAAACCGGTCGTAAGCTGTGAAATCTAAAAACTCAAAAATTAAATTCAAGCCTGCACTGTACAGCTCTGTAAATGCCAGGGATCATATTGGGGGACATGAGGATTAAAAGTAACCCCCTCTCAAGCTTGCACATCAGCCCAAATCCGAGTTCAAATTAACTGTTTATTTTCCGGCTGCGGCGTGGGTGTGTCTGAGGTGCTCCAAGCCCTATGGACTTTTTACATGTATATTAAAAAAATATATTTTACGGATTTGAGTATAGGGTAATTATGTGCTATTTTTGCTAACACCGAATATCACTTTATAGACTCCGCAAAGTGCAGGATGGCTTTATTTGAGCTATTTTATGTGCTTAATTGGTGCTAGCGGGACCTGTTTGCTGCAAGTAAGCTGCGGCTCGCTTTTAGCCTTGCGGAGAGGGTTCCCGGAGCAATAGAATAGCAACCAGGCTTTTCTTACGGCCGATTTCCTTGCGGCTGTTTTAGATCAAAGGCTTTCCTCCGGCGCGATCGGCCGCAAGAGATAGCAAGGCACCGGCCGCAAGCCTGCCGGAATTCCCGGCCGGAGGGGAATAGAATAGCCGGAAATCTTGCGGCCCCGCAGCGGCTGCGGCCGATAATAGAATGAGGCCCATAGAATTGTGTGCTCACTCCATTATAGTGAGGCAAATGGCCCTTTAAGCAAGGGATTGTGTCTGCCATTGAGTTTTTATACAGCTAATTACATTTTTTTTTTTTTTTTATGTCCATGGTCATGCTGATCCTCTTAGCTTTCATGGCAGAGATACTGAAATGGATTGCCAGTTCGTTCTCAAGTGGGCCACAGCATTCAGCTCCTGGTATTCTTAGGTGCTCTCCCATCCAAGTACTCAACAGGCCCAACCCTGTATGGCTTTAGGGTGGTGTGATCTCTTGATTCCCTGACTGGAATCCAACCCAAACTGTCGCAGTGGGGAAAGCACCAAATACTTAACCATTAGTTTTATTAACCCACCCATACCAGAGAAAAACAATATGTGAATAACTCTCCTGTGAACTCCAGGATCATGCCAAGTACTCCAATGATCAGACCTAAAAAGGGTGTAATAAGTGGAAAATTTAGCCACATAGCTAAATATACATATTTATTTATGCAAACTGTGTGCTTTATTTACGAAAAGATAAATAAATTATTTTGTAAGATACTTATTAAATTTGGTAGATAGAATGATTATTATTTTATATATATATATATATATATATATATATATATATATATATATATATATATATATATATATATATATATATATACATACATACATACATACATACATACATACATACATACATACATACATACATACATACATACATACATACATACATACTCTCCCTTGCACACAATTGTGTTATTAGCAGTGATTTTTTTTTCTGGCTCCTAGATGTAGAACAGCTTTGTCAAACTCTTCTGTAAGCAATACAAATAAACATTTTGCAAGAAAATAATAATTTTTGTAGAGAAACCAATCTTGTGTTTCATCACGGTCTATAATCTGTCTGCACTAGCTTCTTTATCTCTAGTTGCCAGTGCAGTAATCTTTGAATTGCATTTTTTTATTTACTTTCCATTAGCTATTAATTCCAAATACCAAGATGATTTTTAGTTACTGCATTTAATCTTCATATTTTTTATGTAATGTACAGACCCAATCTTTCAATTACAATAATAATAAAAAAAAAAAACACTTCAAGGCCTGATGCAAAAAGCACTATAAAGATGTCATCAATTCATTTGTTGTTATGGCAACTGAGCAGTCAGGTCTAGCAGTTTTTCTGCAAGTGCAGAATAAATTGCTTTCTTACATAGTGTTCTGCATATTTGTGTAACCACTGGCTTTTGTGAAGGTGTTTTATAAGGTAATCAGGTTAGTGTTATTTTCACGTATGCAATAAATGTATGTCTAGCTACCAGGATTCCTGGATGTGCCTGCGCGATTTTGTAATTGAGCACCTATTTCATAACATGACTAGATACAGATACTTGGAGGATTAGCTGCGGGTTTATCTTTCTGTTCTTGAACCTTGGAACGTGTATTTGTTTTTTCTATAGACCATTGTATATTTTTACTTGATGCTTTGATGTATTTTTATGTATACGCAGTTGTTTGTAGTTTAACCACAACACTGAACTAATGGTGGGATTGAAAACTTTAAATTGGCTCTGAAGGTTTTCTGCCTTTTTGTAAGGTATATGGAAGTTTCCCTGTTTTTAACATAATGCTTACTTTAGAAACACACATTACATTGATTTCATTCCGTACATTATTAAAAAAACAAAAAAAAGTCTGGTTTCCACACCCCAGAGCTTCTTGCATAAGCACCTTGTACTAGCCAGTATAAACGCTGCATTCAAGTACTTTAACCCTATAGCTGCCTCTGGCTGCAACACATTATGAATTTTATGCTAATGTAGTTTGGATTTTCCAGGGCATTCCTTCTCTAAATCAACTACAAGAAGAAATTTTGCAAACTTTAGGATAAAAAAAAATTGTTTGCATGCATTATCAGATGCATTCATAATCCATGAAACGTCCAAATACCTTTTTCTGTTGAATGATGCCTTCTGGACTATGTAACAAAATTAGCAGGCATGCAAGACAAGGATATAAAAGCATTTTAGAGAAAATATTATATTGAGATAATTGTGTTTGCGCCATGGGTTATTCTATATTATACTGCTAATGACAAGAATTGTTTCCTATGGGGGATTCATTTTCAATTTTGTATATAAGTCTGCGAGTTTCTATCCTAAGTACTTTGAGCTAGGAGTCCAGTGTCCATGGTGCATTCCCAAAGACAGGGCCCTACTTGCTTTGCTATATGTTAATTTGTATTTATCTTTGTCTGAACTTAAATTATGTACAGCGCTACGGAATATGTTGGCATGTTATAAATGAACATTATAATAACAACTGTGAAAGGAGAGATTATACCTGACTCCACAGTATCTCCCAGCTTTCTAATGTCTTCCATTAGGTACACATTGCAGCAATCACAGCTTTATTATAATAGAGGACAAGAGCACAAGGGTTCATGACAGGTACTCATTACATCAGAGCGTTTTTCTCTTGGATCATAAGATGTCAAACCTCTTAGCAGGTGGTATTGTGTTATCTGCACAAGAGGAGATATACATATGAAGGTGTTGCAGTTGCAAATCTGATTAAATGAAAATCATACCAGATGAAAGGGTCTATTGTTACGCTTGAGGTTTCCAGGCCATTCTGAAAAACAAGGTTGAGTATATGACTGCTTTTATAAGTGGGATCTTGAAGACCCAGGCCATCAATTGTCTAATTTGTGACAGTTCTCAACCAAAGTACTGGAGTCTCCCAGGATGAGGCTCCGGTGGTATTCTAGTTCTTACCTGGCAACAAGGTCTGTGATTGCTTGTACAAACTTCATCTTTCCATCTCCATGAGGGCAATAAATTATAAAGTACCACTAAAGGACTGCAACAGCAGGGTTACCACTATCTGATTACCTCGCAGTGTAACTTGTTCTTGGCAGTCACTATGCAGAAGATCACAGAAATAAGGAAACCACACTTTAGACTACATTCTTGTCGCCATGTCGACCTGTTGACTAGCTTTTACAAAATTATATTTTACAGTAGTTTAAAATACAGCCTTAGTTTTTTAACTATATTAATTTTAATGACAGCAGGCTAAAAGTGTTAGATATCTAAGAGGAGTGGAAGGTGCTGTGGATTCAGATAATGTCTCTGTTCAAGTCTGAAAGACTGCAACTTTGAATTCCCATAGAATTAAACTGTGGAACTCCTTAGGGTTACCCTTTCTCAGGCTACAGGCAGACTACCAGGCCAAGAAAGTGCCTATGCCTTGCCAAGTCTCAAATGTGAGATTTTTTCTAAAATTGCTTTTATGCTCATGGCCTTCACATATGCTACGTTTATTAGTTTGTAAAAAAAGTTTGCATGTTTGAAATATGTAAAAAGTTACATTGATACTTTAAGGATTGTCCCTTTTTTTACGGATTAAAGCTCACAGACTGTATTTCATTTTTTTAACAAATATTTTTGCTTGCCAAAAAGGTGTGGTTTCAATAATTTTTTGGTATACTTTCTATATCAAATATAGACTTTCTGGTAAATCCAAATGTTTCTTGGAAAAAATAAACTGATTTTGAAACCCATTGGTAATTGTACATATTGCTTTGCTATTTGGCACAGGTGAGCGCCTAATTCCAGTATTATTTTGATTACAGCTCAAGCAAGGTTTCCAGAGCTAGGCCGTTTTTATGCAAGGAACAAGATAGATTTTTCTCTTCTCGTCTCTCTCTTGGATCCAATATTTCTGTGTTCTCTTCTTTATCTACTTCTATTCACTTGGACAACAGCACTTTGGGGAAAAGGTATATAGAAGTTTCATGGATTATACATGCATCTGATATAGGTGAATTAGTAGTGTATGCAAACATTTTTTGCTTGGAAACATCCCAAAAATAAACATTAATAACTTGCCCTAAAGTTTGAAAAATATCTTCAGGTTTCTGGCAGTTGATTTTGAGGGAAAAAAGTGCCCCTGAAAATCCAAGCTACATTAGCAGAAAATTCATAATTCGTTGTGGACTATCAATGTATCTGGTACAATGTATCAGTGTATGGGGTTCAGTCTCTGCTGCAAAGCATCATGGGATATGTAGTCTTTTGTTCCTATCAAGCTACTTGCGTTATGGACTTAATCTGCCTTCTTGGGGGACGGATTATGCTACTAGGCCCTCCTATATAGTCCTGTTGTCGAGATGCTGTTTAAAATGGCATTCTTACAAAGTTTCTAATTCTGTTAGGATTAAAGCAAAATGTCTGCTATTATTAAAAGAAAATAACAATAGTTCAAAATGAAGCCTTTATTTATTTATAAAATATACTGTATAGAACTTTCTGCCCATTATTAAATTTAAGTTATTCATTAATACTATAAAGCTTAAAATAAGTATTGCAATCATATTCTGTTGGCAGACATTTTTCTGTTTATTCCTAATCGGATTAGATGCATTGGATGCAGATAATGTATCTATTCAGCTCTTTTGAATGACTGTCACTATGAATATCTACTTAATAGAAGAAAAAAAAAAAAAAAGTTCAAGTAGGATACAGATCCCCTTCAGGGGACTGCAAGACTATTTATGAAAAAATGGTAACTCCTTGACATGCACTTTATTTTTAATAGAAAATATTTTTTTTATGCTCATGGCTTATGTTTGGATACATGCTCCACAAAGGCTAGTTTTTCCAAAAATACAGCTGTAATGAAAATTATGTAAAGCAGGGGTTGACTCTAAGATTCTTGGTAGCAAGTTAATGGAGTGTGTGTGTGTATGTATGTGTATATATATATATATATATATATATATATATATATATATATATATATATATATATATATATATATATATACATGCAGTAAAATCTTAAAAGCTATGGCATGTGGTAATTGTCGAGCTCTGATCTATTGGACTCGGTGCATCCTCCTTCTTTTTCACTAATTTTAGAAACCTGAAAACTCCTTTTTTCACATTTTTCTATCCAGTGACACTTTTTTGATTTGTGTTGGTAAAATAAATCATTTAAAGGCTTCCTTTTATCTGCAGAGCATGTATGTCATCCGGGTTTGACATCTCGCCTTGTTCCAGTGACAGCAGAGCCTGTATTATTCTCTGGCATTTGTATTGGGGAACAAGTCCAATCTAGACGACTTCAAAGTGTTTCCACTTGCCTTGCCAAGATGTCTGTTTATGTGAATAAGGGAGATGTAGCAGTAAACATTATTGTATTAAAATGTGTTTCATGCTCAACTGCACTCTCTTCAGCTTTAACAATAAATATGGTCATGGATACACACTGAGATTTCAGCCTGCAGAATGACAATGTGCTTCCATCAGGAACATGTTTTAAATTCCTTAAGAGCCATTGGGAATATAGCTTTACAGAACCTAAATGGAGACTGTGATTTCTTGTTGAATATTAACAAGTTTCATAACTCAACCTACCATTCATACGGTTTCCTTCTTTTAGCTAAATCTCCATGTTTCCGTATGTAGGCCATGATATTGTTGGAACAAGCTATTGATTTTTGGATATATATATATACATATATATATATATATATATATATATATATATATATATATATATATATATTATGTGTGTTCAGTCGTGTCTCAATCTTCGTAACCATATAGATCTCATCTTGTCATGGAAAAAAATGCTGGAGTGCCAGTTCCTTCTCCAGTGGACTGCAATGTGTCTGACATCTCTTGGGTTACTCTGGTATAGCTCACAGCTTTGTTGAAATTTAAACAAACCCCTTCACCATGACAAGGTAGTGATCCAGAAGGGGATATATGTCTGTCTGTCTATCTCTCTCTCAAAACTCATTATATTAAATTTTTGACGAGGAATAAATGCCTCCGCACTTGTCATTTGCTTGGTATTTGTCGCGCTCGATAAGACCTGTATGATTCCCTTCGTATTACTACTTATGGGAACTTTTGGTACCCGTTGTTTTTGGCACTCATCATGTTTTCTGCAACAGAAAATGCTCAACTATATTTTTCCTCGTTACATG
>CM050167.1:372214989-372234989 GCA_027410445.1 Discoglossus pictus
GTGCTACGTCTGCTCCAGTGTCAAAGGAAGCAGCAAGATGACAATGGATCTGGCCGCTGGCGATGGCTAATCTTAACATCTAGCTTTCTGTTCTGAGGGAACAGTGACATTTTCAATTGCAGTTTACAAAGGAGTACAAAGTAGCTTAGTGACTTATTATTTATTCCTTTATTTGCTATTCATTATTATCATAGTACTGTTTTATTAACTGAATTTTCATTATACATTCAGTTAGTCTGTATTTATAGAAACATGTATCCACTGCTTTAATTAATTAATTGCAGTATATACTTATACGTTTTTCAGCCTTTTTTTTAATGCTGAAAAAGCACCCATCAGCTTACTCGAGTCACCCTGCTCCTGCTGCTCTCACTCCCCTGTGTCTCTTTCCCTACCTCTCCCTTGTGTTGCTTTCCCTCGCCCTCCCTTATCATCCCCTTGCTTCCTTCCTTCCGGCTGTGTTGGGACCCGGCATATGCTAATGACGTGACGTCACATGCGCGTCACATCATTAGCGTAGGCCGGGTCCCAACACAGCCGGAAGAAGCGCAGAGGAGCAGCTGATGGAAGGTAAGGGGGGGGGGGGGAGAGGAAAGAGACATGAGGGAGGACACAGGGGGCAGCGCATTTCCTACCCTCTGCTTATACTCGTGTCACTAAGTTTTCCCAGTATTTTGTGGTAAAATAGGTGCCTCGGCTTATACTCTAGTATATACGGTACATTATCTTAGTTTTGTTAAGTAAACCTTGTGCTTGCTAATGATTTTTGAAAAGTGCAGAAACTGTTGTATGGTGATTTTTTTTTTTTCTTTAAAAAGTAGAAAGTCTCTTGTTTGTCTCTTTTTTTTTTTTTTATTATTATTATTTCTAAGTTATAATAGTTTTGCATTGTGGACCTCAGCATGATGTATTCATAACTAAAGTTGAAAAATTCCTATGACAATACAATTGTGGGCTGAACATTGTGCTCTTTCTGCTCTTAATTATTATTTAATTTATTTTCACGTGGTATATTTTGAGACCATTAAATCAGGATTTAAAGTCCCTTAACTTTAATCTTCTACATTAAAAAAATAAAATAAAGGGACATGGAATACATCTCTTCCCCCCCCCCCCCCCCTCAAGTATTTAAAAAAAGCATGTTTTAAACATTACAAAAGTTGTGTGTTGCATGAAAAAATATTAAGTAAAACTTGTTTAAGCTTTACTGGAACCAACAGGAAATGCAGAGCATACTTTTAGTGTATAAAATCATTGGCAAGCCCCCAAGAACAGTTAAACTTCTAATTAAATGTTTGTGCTCTGAGACCTTTATTTAAAAAAATAAAACATTATGACGCATCAGAGGGTTTTTGAAAATTGTAGCAAAAAAAAAATTTTCATGCCAATTTTATTAAACGGATCTACTGAAATATTTTTTTATATATGTAAATATTTTTTTATATATGTGTGGAATTTTTGTAACTGCTGATTTCACCTTTTCTTTGTTAATATCCATAGCATTTATTTTATATTTGCATTATATGCCAAGGGTTCTAGTGTGTAGTTATTCATTGTGGGTTAATGACATAAATTTGCCCGTGTTTCACATCTTAATTGTCTAATTTTTTTTATTTTAGATGAAATGAAAGACAAAGTAAAAGACAAAGACAAGGAGAAGCAGAGGGAGAAGAAAAAACATAAATTGATGAATGAAATAAAGAAGGAAAATGGAGAGGTGAAATTACTGCAGAAAGGTAATATTCTAAATGTTCTTTTAGTCTTTTTAATGGTATAATCAACTTGTAATCCTTCCATGAGAGATGAAAAGATTTCTATAATCATATACTTGCAGTTTACTGTTTTGAAGATAGACTTATTATTTGCATACTGGTTTTAATAAGTAAAAAAACATTACAGCATTTAATTTATGAACTAATATATGAATTTACTTATTGCTATGGGCAGATAAGCGATGTGTAAAGCAGGATTTTTATTATAATTGACACATTTTAATTCATTTTAAAGGATCAGTGCGATGCTCTAACAGGAGTTAGGCTATGTTCCCAAGACAC
This sequence comes from Discoglossus pictus, assembly GCA_027410445.1. NCBI lineage: Eukaryota > Metazoa > Chordata > Amphibia > Anura > Alytidae > Discoglossus > Discoglossus pictus. The sequence continues at coordinate 372,217,044 of CM050167.1, forward strand.
TGATTGTTTCTCTTTCAGTGCCTTAGAAAAGCAATATTCAGTTTTAAACTTTCTTTTAAATGCCAACTTCTAAACTGAAACTGAACCTGCTTGTTGGGGTTTGAGGTTTATAAGGGATGGTTGCAGCTCTAATTAAGAGGGGAGTTTACACCCCCAGCAGCTGCCTCGATTCTTTTCTCTCTATCTCTCCATGTGACTGCAGTCCATTGGGACTCACTCTCTCCCAGCATTCTCAATGGAAACCCGGTGCATGCTGGGAGAGGGAGTCCCAATGGACTACAGGGGGGAGAAGGGTAACTGATAGAAGAGCATCACTGCACGTGCTTGCCGGCATACCACCAACTCGCTACACCACCAGGTATCACCTTCCAAAATCAACTAGCAAACTAGAGAGATTTAGCAATCTTTAGGGTAAGTTTTAATAGTGTTTATTTTCTATCTTTTCATGCAAAAAATATGTTTTTCATACACTACTAAATTTATGCTGATTACCATATCTTAGGCCTCCTACATAACACCATCTAGACTATGGGAACCTACATGACACCTAGTATAATAACCCCACAAAAGTTGGATATAGACTTTTTCCTCTTCAGATATTGTTTTTTTTTTAATCCTTACAGATATATGTGGTTCGCTATGGTGCAGTGCTGTAGGTGTATGTTTGTTTGATTTTACAGCCTTTGTAAACACCTTATGGGGATCTTATCATTATCCCATATATCTGTAACTATTTCTGTGTTGTGGTGGCTATATGAAGTCTACATATGCAGCACTTGTATCCTATGGTTGTGTGAATATATAAACTCTTGGACCATATAGACTATTTCCACCTTAAGATACTTTGACTATATAGCACACCCTATCTTCAGTAGCATCAAATTTTGTTTTTATTGCGTTGTAGTCGGCTGCAATGAGCCACAGGCTCATTGCAGGCCGCAAATGCGGACCTTCGCAAAGCGAGGGGCCGCATTTGCGGAGGTTGTGGCTCTATGGCGCCTCACAACCGGTTACAAATGACCACACAAGCGGGACTTGGAAAAAAACACATAAACATGCAATGACTAACTACGGACTTACACAAAAATATACGAAACGCAGGACTTAGAAAAAAATGCATTGCGTACTTACACAAAAACAATTACGACCCCAATTACGGACAAACCGCACACAGCAGCAAACATTAAAAAACAAAAAATACACACAAAAATAAAAGAAAAACCTTACCCGCACCAAGGGGGGACACCCAGGACCTCTGCAACACTGCATAAACCTAAATTTACAAAGTTTAGCCACTCGAAAATCTCCTAAGCGAGAGAAAAAATGGCCGCAGAAAAAACGAAAACGAGGCTACACGCCTCCTAAAGCCGTTAAATTCCACAAAGCAAATACGGCTTTTACAAAAACCTGTACGACCTACAACATACACCATTAGCAAGGACACATTTGCCGCCATTTTTACAACACTAACTTACAGAATGCGGAAGTACCCAGCTACACTAACGGCTTCCCCTCGCGCACGCAGCCTATTTACACTACACACTGCACACATTGCTGACACTTGCACCTCAGCTCCACAACACTGCAAACCTACATTGTATGCTGCAGGAACATGAAAATGTATTAATTTAATTTTAACATTTTAATTTATTAATTTACTACTTATTTAATTAGCATCACAAAATACACCAAAAAAAACACTATCAGACAAAACGCAAAAGACATTCACTGCGCGCCTCACGAGTGCCAATGCTGCTCATAGCACACAAAATACACCAGGGGACAGCCTTGCAATAAGCGCAAAAAGCAGATCAGCGCCTACCTTACAATGACAGCAAAAGCGCCTCTGATAAAAAAAATTACACCAAACAAGAGGCTCGCAATCAGCGCCGAGATCTCAGACCACCACAAAAAATGTCTGTGACAAACACCATTCCTTAACTTACAATTCTATTGCCGTCATAGTTTGACGGGCAATTCAATAGTCTATATATAATTGTAGGCTTTTGTACTATGTTACCTCATGACCAACATGTCTTGTTAAATTGACCGTATTGGGAACCTACCAATAATGAGTGGCCCTTTTCTTCCTTTTGTTTTCTATTATTATCTGCCACTTGGTAATGGAGGAGACTATAGGGATTAGGTTGGTGACATAAATTTGAGATTGACCTAGTGGGGCAATGATACTGTAGAGCCAGGGTTGTCACAGATTATAAGCCTACCTACAGTGCCTTGCAAAAGTATTCACCCCCTTGACTTTTTACCTATTTTGTTACATTACAGCTTAAGGTCAATGTTTTGTTAATCTTAATTTTATGTGATAGATCAGAACACAATAGTCTAAGTTGGTGAAGTGAAATGAGAAAAATATATACATAAAACTATTTTTTAGAAATAGAAAACAGAAAATTGGCATGTGCGTATGTATTTACCCCCTTTGTTATGAAGCCCATAAAAAGCTCTGGTGCAACCAAATACCTTCAAAAGTCACATAATTAGTGAAATGATGTCCACCTGTGTGCAATCTACGTGTCACATGATCTGTCATTACATATACACACCTTTTTTGAAAGGCCCCAGAGGCTGCAACACCTAAGCAAGAGGCACCAAAAACCAAACGCTGCCATGAAGACCAAGGAACTCTCCAAACAAGTAAGGGACAATGTTGTTGAGAAGTACAAGTCAGGGTCATGTTATAAAATAAAATATCCAAACCTTTGATGATCCCCAGGAGCACCATCAAATCTATCATAACCAAATGGAAAGAACATAGCACAACCGCAAACCTGCCAAGAGACGGCCACCCACCAAAACTCACAGAGGGTGCATTAATTAATTATGGGGGTTAGTCTAAAATTATTCCTGAATCTCCTTGTCATTTAATGACATGTAATTATCAAAAATAATCATAATTTTACACAAATTTGTGTATCAGGAGATCCAGGGCTTTTGTTGGGAAAACTTTCATTGATTTTATTGCTTGTTTCTTTTTCTTTCTTTTTTTTGTGTGGTGTTTTTGTACTTTTACTAAATTTCCCCCCCACAATTTCTAACTATTCTTAATATATATATATATATATATATATATATATATATATATATATATATATATATATATATATATATATATATATATATATATATATATATATATATATACTGCACCTATAATATCCAAGGGGAAAAAACAGAAAAAAGATAGTACTCAAATATAAGTTGCACCCTTAAAATTGGAGAGAAAAAGACCAAAGTCAATTAGATTTAGGGAATAAAATAGTGATTTTATTTTACCATATACGGTATCCAGTATTTGGAAAACATTATACGGTAACTCTTTAGGCAGGTTGTCAATATTATGGTAACATCAACAGAAAGGTAAGGTAACATGAAACGTATGGTAACAAGGAAACTTTTTACTATTCACAGTCATCACTGGTGTCACTACTCGTCACCAGTATTCACTTGATCACTGTTATCTTCATTCTCCTCCCATAGCAAGTTGTCCTCTCTACCATCCCATGCATTGGACACGCAGCATTTTTTTTTAACCCCCGATGATGGAGTTAGATGAAATACTTGACCATGAAGTTAGAATCCATTGGCACAGGAGTGTCACTGACGGCTTCCTAATCTTGCCAGATGGTGTAAGAGCATGATCTCCTTCCCGAAGCCAATCTGAATACTGCTTGCGAAGGTCGTCTTTGAACGGCTTGTTCACAATGACATCAAGCGCTTGTAGCTTTGAAGTCATGCCACCTGGTATAACAACGAGGTCTGTCTTCTGTGCAGCAACTTTATTCTTCACTTCAGGAGTGAGATGACCCTTAAAAGCATCCAAGACTAGCAGTGCTCCAGGTCTGCAATTCCAAACTACAGACAACCAGTCAACCATCCGTTCCGTTGTCATCCAGCCTTTTTCCTGGCAACGAATCACTAAGCCCTCAGGAATGTTTTCTTTGGGCAAAGTTTTTTGCTTCAGAATAACATAGGGGGGTAACTTTCCTCCGTCAGCAGTAACAGCTAACATCACCGTTACTCTGAGTTTTTCATTGCCGGTTGTTCTTAAGGTGACACTTTTTGCCCCTTTCTGGTCTATTGTCGCATTGCTTGGCATGTCAAAAAATACGGGCGTCTCGTCCGCATTGCCCATCTGGTCTAATGGGTATGAGTGACGCTGCTTCAATTGGATGACATACCGCTGGAAACTGGTCAGTTTCTCCTCAAAATCTGCCGGCAGTTTCTGTGCCAATGAAGTGCTTTGCCGAAGAGCGAGACCCTTTCTCCGCATAAAACAACCAATACTTGCACGAAATTCCCTCTTATTTATTTTTAAGGTTTTTGCAATTTCTAAGGCTTTCAGCTGGATTACTTCACGTGAAATTGGCATCCCATCTTTTCTCATATCTTGAATGTAGGAATAAACCCCAGCTTCAAGTTCTGGATATTTGCCATGTTTTGGTCCCCTGAAAGATTTTCTGGTGGAAACTGACTTTTTCAATTTCTGCTCTGAGGCAACCCAACGTCGCACATTAGATTCATCCAATCCATATTTTTTTTCCAGCCTCTCTGTTGCTTGTTGTTTTTGCATAATTAACAACTGCAAGTTTGAAACTTGCATCATAACTACGCCTCATTCCTAGGCTTGTTGATGCTTTTCTCTCCAAGTGATCAGCCATTGCAAGAAACAGGCTTTCTAACATGTACTGTAACTTCTCTTGCAGGTTACAGGCCTTACAGGATGCTAGAATCACTAAAACTGGAAATTTCTATTAAATTGCTACAATGTAGTCTCAAGCACGCAAATTGGCACCCTTAACTCGCAAAACGGCAGTGATTTTGCGTTCCCGAATATAAGCCGCACACGCGTAACTCTCAAATCTGCTGTCATTTTCTTACGGTAGCGAAAATAAGCCGCACCTATAACTCGCAAACGCAAAAATCAGAAAAAAGATGTGGCTTATTTTCGGACCAATACGGTATATATCTATACACTATACCAATAGATTGCTGCACTTCTACTGATAAAACTATATAACATTTTCATATGTAAATACAACTACGCTTATAGGAACAATCTAAACAATTCATAACAAAATGTTGCAAATAGTTTCCTTGCCCAGGAGGCCAGAAATATTCATAACCCTTGGGTTAAAATGTGATATTGTATATTAATTTAACATAAAAAATGTTTTTCATCAATAACCAGCTTTTTTATGTTAAAAGAAAACAAAAACTGAATCCACACAGAAATGGATGAAAAGCAATGTTTTTCATCCACCTTAGCATGGCTAATGGATGTGTTATCTGATGTCCCAGTAAACTCCTTTATTTGCTTTGTTAGTTTGACATTGAACCAGTTTTGTAATTAAACATCATAAACAAGCTTGTATTATTAAAGGGTCACTTAATTCAGCACAACGTGGACCACATCACAACAAAAGCATGGTGAAATACTTTTTGCATTTTTGAAATACATACATTTTTCACTGAGAAATCAAATCTGTGTTTACATGTTGAAAAAGACTGCCCACATGCTACTGTGCCCCCTATTCAAGCCAATTGTAAAAACATTTTTTAGACTGCTTATATTTCCAGTTTGATGGGAAAAGACCTTGTTAATGGTTCTCCTCTTATCATCTTACTGCAGAAAATTCAGGTTTCTGCTCTTTCCTCTCTGGAATTTGATCAATGCAGACCAGTTCTCTGCTCCGGTGCTGTCCACCCTAACAAATCTAACTCTGCAGGAAGGTAATGCTTCACCTAAAACATCATCTACGGCTTAACTGGTCAGTACAGTGTGAACTGAGTCCTATCAATCACAGCCTTCACCATACAAACTCGCAAATGCACTCAATACTTTTATTACTCATGCAGAGGGCAGAATGTAATTTTTAGTTTTATTTAGCTGCTGTTAGTGTAATAAAAAAAAAAATGAGAACATACAATTTAGTGGTCTGTCACATCATGCACAGCACTTACAGTGAGGCAAATGGTCTTAAACAGACTTGCAATATACTCTGTCCTGATCTCTTAAAGGATGCAGAGGTCAGAGGAGATGTTTGTATTCACTCCACTGCATCACTTTAATGTAACAAACCTTTTGTAATATTAAAATAGGATTTTATAAATTCTGACCGGAGTAATTGACTGTAATGCTTGACCTGCTTATTTTTGTGTCTTATGTACCCATTTTACATATTTCTGCAGCACCAAGGAACATGTTTAATCTCTATAAATAAAGCATAATCAACTTTAACACTTTGCATTTGTGTACCTGAAGTAGCTGTATTTTCAGACCTTTGCAACTTTTGCGGTTGATCTATAACCCTAGACAAAATAGACCCCACCCCAACAAGGCAATTATTTTGTAGAGAGATGACATTTGGGAAGGATGGAGATTAATCTATTAGCATTGAAGGGGTATTTTCCTATCATGGAACACCTTTTTGACACCCAAAATAGTGAGAGAACCCGACTACAATAAAGTTGACTCAAGTGGATCTCCTTAGCTCTATATCATAAAATGTCCCCCTAGGTTCTTAAATTCTCCCAAGACTACAATACTTTATGCACAGACAAACTTTTTTTTATTTATTTTTTTTAATTGTAAGACTTCTGTGGGGCTCTGGGTACCATTTTTGTGTGAGCAGAAGGTTTTGAGAGATGCTGCTTTGGTAAAATAAGATTACACCCTCTAATTCTTGCAACATTGTTTCTAATTGTGGTACGTAAAGCTTTTAGGATAGTTATGTTGTATGTCATAACCGAAACAGGCTTAGGACAAAAGTAATGTGTAAAAGATGATGGAAATGCATAGACTCTCCAGCTAGACTTCTGCTTGGCTCTGTCACAGTCTTGCTAAATCTGTCATTTTCTGTATTCTACTCCAAACAGTTAATTTGATACCATAAAATAGGGTGATTTAGGGGTAGGTTTTGAATTTGTGTATTACTTATTCACAAAAAATTATCTGAAGCAAATAACTTTTTTTTTTTTTTCTTTTGGTAGAAATAAAGTTAAATGAAGTTATTTGCTTAGATCTACCATAAAAAATCTATTCTGTAGTGAATTACAGTGATGTCAAGCAAGTTCAAGAAATTAAAATAAGTGTGTCTGGCATTAGCTTATTGCTTAGAACTTTCTCCCCTTCAACCCTCCAAATAGTTCATAGAAAGGTTTGCCCCTGTAACTCATGCACACAGTGTTTCAACAGAACTAGATGTACTAGCCAGCAGCATTTCAGCTACATGTCTGTGATTGGCTAGTACATCTTGTACCAATAGAAACATTGTATAAGGGGCAGACCTTTTTAGGGACTATTTGGAAGTTTTAGGCGAGTAAAAATAGAGCTCAAACATAGAGTATTAACAATCTAGACAAGTTCCATAACTTTACATAGTTTAATTTTCTGTAAGAGTTATCTTTATAATATAAAGTAAAATAAACTAAATTTAGGTGGAACTTTCAAAGTCTTTGATCGATATTTTTTTTTTTTTTTTTTTATATTTAGCCCCTTTTCAACACCAATATTCAATTTCTAGAACCTGTTTGGTGTCCCTTTTTAAATAGGGTGAGGCCAATTGTTACCTGCACCAGCGCAGGGAGTTCATACAGGTGCTGGGTTTGTGGCTGTCAGACAGGTGAAAACCAGATCTGAGGTTGGGATGAACAAAATATTTGCTTAAGTATTTTATTATAGGCTTTAGACCTTACATTTTGCACCTCTGTATTGTTTTTTTTAACTCCCTTTCCAAACTAGTTTTTGTGCTGTATTTATTTTATAGACCTGTTATATTACTGTTTTTGTTATAAGAATCCTGAAGATGAATGGTACAGTACAATGTTTTTCTAGAGTCTGGAAGTTTGACTGTGGCCCTGTATCATGCTTTATAGGCTCAGTTGGGAGCAGGTGTTCTGTGGCAGGTTTCCATTTCTTTTAAGAGCTAAATTGTGCTCATATGTCCTAAAAATAACAGACCCATGTGAAGTGTAAGCTTTTTTTTAAATGTGTTTTTTTTTGTTGTTGTTTCTATTGCTAATGTTCAGTATTCAAATAATCTTATTTAAAGGGCCATTAAACTCACTGTAAGTGCTCTTCGTAGTGTGAGAGCACAATATTGTATGTTAAAAATTATGTATCTATTATTTTTAAATTACCCCAATAACCGCTTAAAAAAAAAAAAAAATCTAAATAAAAATTATATTTCTAACCATGGCTGTTGCATGTGTAATAACAGTACTGAGTGCAGTGGGAGTTGAGTGATTTTCGATGGGGGCAGGCTATGATTGATAGCGGCTTTTCTCTGCACTTTGGTTACACTGGACTGACTAGTTAACTCATAGCTGTCCTGTTTTAGGTGAGTCCAGCATTAATTACATGCCTGCACAGATAGATTTAAGGAATAGGTTTTTATTTTTTTATGGGGTTGTTGTTGTTTTTGATCGCTTCACTCACCGGTGCAGAGCTGGTCTGCATTGCTCAAATTCCAGAGAGGTAAGAGAGCAGAAAACGGAATTTTCTTCTTTAAAAAAAAAATCTAACCCATTACAAAGTCTGTTTAAACTTGAAATATAAACAGTCTGACAAAAATCTTTATTCTTTTCGTTGACTTTAAGGGGGGGGGGGGGGGGGTAGACACACCCATGCAACCTGATTGGACAGTCTGTTTATACCAGTAAACACAAATATTTTTTTTTTTTTATTTCTCACTGAAAAATGCACATATTTCAAAATTCAAAAAGTATTTCTACATGATTTTAAAAGGTCTTTACTGTGACGTGGTCCAAATTGTGCTAAATGAAGTGGCCCTTTTAATTATCAGTGATGGAACAATGCACTGTTTCTTTTGCTGTTATCCAAAGTATTTATGATGCATTATTATTATCCTTTATTTATAATGCGCCAACATATTCCGCAGCGCAATACAGGGGTTAGGTACAAGTATAACTAATTTCCCCACAATGAAAAGTAATGGAAGACCCTGTTATTGCGATTTCAGTCGGATATACACAGCACCTCACAAGATTGAAACTCGCATACTTAAGTTCTAAAGGGTGTGGGTGAAGTACAGGAGAATGATGGATGCATAGTGAATGAAGAGGCTAAAGATGATAGGCTTTTTTGAATAGAGGTATATTTAAAGAGATTTTGAAGGATTTGAGGCAGGAAGATAGTCTGGTGGAGCGAGGTAAGGAGTTCCAAAGAATAGGGGCAGCACAAGAAAAGTCTTGAAGACGGGAGTGAGAGCAGGTGATGAGAGAGGAGGAGAGAAGAAGGTCATGAGCAGAGCGAAGTGGGCGGGTGGGAGTGTATATTGGGATGAGAGAAGAGATGTCGGAGGGTGCACTATTGTGGAGGCTTTATATGTTGGCCTCTAGAATAGAATTCAAAATCACGAACCTATGGGAAGCCAATGGAGTGCCTGACAGAGTATGGTATTTTCATACATTAAAGGGCCACTGAACGTGGTTTTCTGTATAGTCTTTTTAAAGAAGTAACCTTGATAATGGGCAAATTGTTTATAACAAGCAAAACAAATAAACACAACATTTATATTTGATACTTTTTATATGCAATTTTTTTATTGTAGGGTTCCATTTTTTCTCATGTGATTGCCTGTTCATCTTTCAAGAGGGTGTGTGCTTTATTATTTGAGTCTTGCATTATAATGCCACATTCTCATTGTGCAGATAAAAAGTTAATGTGCATTCAAAGTCTTTCCCCACGTTAGGAGGTTGAGTAGAAAAATTATGGAAGATCTCACAACAGCATAATTTCTTATTAAAGTTTTTTTTATTTAAAATTCTATCTTTCTGAACAGTGTGCCTGTTTTCCAGTAATAATAAATATATATATATATATATATATATATATATATATATATATATATATTTATATAATTTTTCTTTTTTATATTATTATTAAATATATTTTTTTTGGGGGGGGGGGGGGCTGAAGTCTTGTATAGATTCCTACAATTAATGTATTGGATCTGATGTACGTGACTAGTTTGGCAGAGCACCTTGTTTACACCCTTTCTCTAATCATTCTGACATGGTTTAATTTAAATGGTCTGTCTGATCCAGCCTTCAATGCACAATGAGCACAATTTGTTGCTGTACATCATAAGCCAGACTGCACACTTATTATATCCGTTTCCTATTGTAAATCAATCTGCTTTAGGGCCTTCAGAGGATTAATTGCTGAACTTTGGCTGTCACGAGAGCTCAAACTCAGTCTCATCCCTTATCTGTGCAGCTTGTGATTGAGGGGCAACTATTATAGCTGCTGCTCACTTTTAAATGGGCTTTTGTTTATGTTTAAACTTTTTTTACCTGAGATTTTGATTATTATTATATTTTATTTGTAGGTCTTCAGCAGACTCTGTAGCACTATAATAAAATTAGAACATAGATTTTAAGGACAATGTGAATAAGCTTAAACAGTGCTGCTTGTTGTTGTTTAGTTGATCAGTCGTGTCAGACTCTCCATGACCATTTTGTCATTTTTTTATGTCTGATTGTGGATATTTTGGCAATTACTGCAGTGGGCTGCGAGTTCCTTCTCCCATGATTTATCTGACCTTTCTGCTATGACCTGCCCACTTTGGATGCCCTACATGATATAGGTCACAGCTTCATGAAGTACAGAGGCTCTTCACCACAACAATGTAGCAATCCAGTAGTTACACTGCGCATGTTCATAAATCGTCCTACTTGACTCTAGGGTCCCACTCTTGTGAGAGCTTACAATCCAATGGGGTAATAGGGGTGGTACTAGCCTAATGGGATGCTAGATGTTGTTGTGTGATTGTGGGAGAGGTTTGAGATAATCTGAATTCATATGCTGGTTTGAAATTGTCAGTGGGGTTTTGGAAATAAGTGGTATGTTTTCTGAACATGGGAGATCATGATGTGGGGAACGGAGGTGCAAGAGCAGGTTTGTTTGTGCATTTGGAAGCAAGAGTTGAGATATAGAGGCGCTCTTGAGGGCTTTGTGTGCCGTTCAAGATTATAAACTATTATTCTATGTAAAATAGGAAGCCAATGTATTGACTTGCATATTAGATTTTGTTATTTACTTGGGATGTGGTACTTTTAGTGTTCCAGTTCTATTTATGGGGCACCAAATATATATAGTCTTAACCAAGGCTTGGCTAACCTTATCAGTTTGCTGTCCATAAAACCATAAGGGACCGTTCATATTGTAAGAACTGAACAAGGTGTTAGTTCTTGATGGCTACAGAAAATTCCCTATTAGGTAGAGAAAAGGTTTCCATGTGTGAAAAGGGAAAACGCCTACCTTTCATAAACAGCCAATCTAGATTTTAGGATGCTACTATCTTTTTATTTATAATAATAATAATAATCACTGTGGTAAACAAGCTTGACATGCTCAAAAAGTAGTATGTTAAAGTACATTAGCAAATACAATTGTTCCTTGAACAATGACTTAAAGGACCACAGCATAACGAAAAACTACACAAAGTCATTCTATACATACAGATTTATTTTATCTAAAAATAAAATTAGTTTTTCACACCCCAAGAGCTGCTTACATAGGCACCTACCAATAGAAACACTGCATTTGGATACAGATTTTCACCCTTTACTAAACTTCTTGCCTACAGCAGAACAGTGCGGAGATCTATGGAGCAGTATCTTGCTCCTCCTTGCTTCCTTGTGCAGGGGACTACACATCCCATGATGCCTTCCTGCACAAACTACCATCACAGATTGGCCAAAAATGAATTATACATTTTATGCTTATTTTGGCTGGGGTTTTAACTCTGAAAATCAGTTGCTTGCAAATTCAAGAGATTTAGCAAACTTTAGGGTAAATAAATCTAATGTTGTTTTTTTTCTTTATCAGATGCAATCATAATCCATGAAACATAGATATGCCTTTTAAGTCTGACTCATAAATAAGCTGGAAAAGGTCATACAGCTAGTTCTTAATTTGAAAGAATAAATACATGTTGATGCCTATGCAGGACCCTGGAGAATCTATGGAAGGTGTGTGTGAGATGTGTGTATATTTTTGGAGAGCTATTGTTAGTGAATGATGCAAAATTTCTGCTTTTGGGCAAGTGAGAGTGAATGGGTGTCTTCTATTTCAATCTTATACAATCATCTTTACAATCTATCTCTGTCCCCTCCTTTCCCACACCTCTCATAATTGATAACCAAAACCCAGCTCTGGCAAAGTGACGTAACACAACATTGGTTCCTGTACTCCTAAACAGAACCTTAAATTCAGATTTTCCTGAAAAAAATGTTTGTCTATTTCTTACACAGCCGCTAATATTGTTAGTTTTCAAATTACACCATTTGAAACTTTTCATTAAAACACCACTGCATTAAAAAAAAAAATATATATATATAATTATATATATGCATGCACCAAACTAAGTAGTAATCTGCATTATACCAACTTTGCAGAATCTCTTTATCCCTTTTTTATCCGCCTGTTTCTCAACCGCAAAACCCCACTCAGTCTCAAAGAATACAGCGTCTGTCTCTCTTCATTATTCTGTATATGTATAATATTGTCAAGCTCTTTCGGTGAAGACTTGTACGCAGACACATTCATTTCTCTGGCTGAGAAGTCACTGTAATTCTAAAAAAAGGAGTATAGAGAAGTAAATTGGGAAACCAAGACCTTTTCTTAATAAATGAGATGGTTCAATTTCTTTAATACGATTTAAGGTAAACACTTCCCATTCCCAAACATCTCCCAGTTGGGTGTAGGTGAATGCTTTGCCTGCTAAATAGCACGGGGATTTTCCAAGGAGTTTTGTAGGGTGCACATAATAGAGTGTTTATACAAGTAAGAAGATCCTTCCGTGCACAGCTTGGAATTAATGTGTGACTGGGCCTCTATTAAAACAAGAGCCTGGGAGCCACCAGTGCCAGAAACGTATGGCTTTTATTTGGTTATTCTGCATTTATCTATGTATGCACAACCCTCCCAGGCTCCTGAAAAATCTCCTCACTTAGTCTGAGTTGCCCAGAAGTTTTTTTTATCAACCCCAGTGTATGAGGCTATTTAAGTACCAGCGTAAGCACCTTCAAGTCAAATCTATATTTTAGTTCACCATTAATTACTAAAGAAAACTGCATTTGTGCATTATGACCACTGCTGTAAACTATTTACACTAATAACCGCTAAAAATCTAACACACCTGACTGTTCCATGATTAACAACATATGGCGAAACAACAAGCTGTAAAGGCTCGTGAACACAAAGATTTAGAGTTTTTCACTGGACGGGACTGCAGGAATGCAGTAGGACACATTAACCCATAACTACTCTTAAGCTGATACCAGCAGTTCTTGAACTGCACAAATTAATTTGTGAAGGGTTAACTCTTTATCTGCTCTCTGCACGGAGCTGTTGCTCTGAGTCTGTCTGGGGGCATTGCCAGTGACTCCTGTAAACAGACAATTCGTTTATGGGTTTTTTTCTGTGAAAGTCGCATATTTTTTTTAAAGTATTTCATCATGTTTTTAGGAGAACTTTACACTGTTGTGCTCCAAGGTGTGCTGAATTAACTAGCCCTTTAATGATTTAGATGATGATGCACAATTAATTGTCCATTTACAAAATGAAGGTGTAACCGAGCATCACACCTTGGTTAATCTTCCCACGGATTGTTTTTATCTAAGCATGTGTGCTAGTGGCAGATTATTTGAATTAACCCCATTAGGAGAATTTTCTTGTTTGTGTACTCAGCATTTATCTGATTTATGAAAGAGACCTCTGATCGCTTGGCCAGTTTGAAGATGTTTAAAATGAAATAAGAGCAACAAATAGGTCATCTGTAATTGTGTGTGTAAATATATGTAGTAACTTGAAAAAAGTGGCCCCTGAGTACTGTTTCGGCAGCATATAAACAGTACTTGGAAAGATCAATCTGAAACAAATGTGAAATAACACTATTACAGCTTTATTTTCCTTCCTTCCTTTTTTTATTTATTATTTGTTTGTTTTTTTATATACGGATACTACAGTGTGATTTAAACGTAGTAAATATAAAAAAAATAAAAATGTAGGTTTTTTTAGAGCTTCATCTGTATAAACAATGTTTAGCAAATTACTGTATTTTTCTTTTTTTCAAACTTAAGGTGTTAAACTTGTTAAAGGATTACTGTAGTTCAAGAAAAGACACTTAATTGTCAAGTATGTTTCCAACTGACAACATTAGTGTAAGTAGTGGAAATAAAAACATTCTTTGGTCAAATCTGTTTTTTTGTGTCTGTTACTTCCCAGAAGCTTCATCATTAGGGTTTATTTTTTGCCCATCACCGGAGGGATTGGTTGGAAGGAGGGACAGAACGCCTTTCTTAGATAGTTGAATAACACTGGAATTTTCACTATACCCCTTCCCCCTCACTGGCCCAGAGGCAGGAAGTTGCATTAATAGATGCAACCACAGCTCTCCAGAAATGTAAACTCCACTCTTACACCCACATCTTCCAACTACTTATCACCGATTCCTCAGGGTTCAAAAGAGACGTGATTTTTTTTTTACCCTATTATAAAAAAAATAGCTTTGACATTTTTTACCCTACTTAATTTTATACACAACCGTTGCATTGTTTAAATCCGAGTATATAACACTCTGTGGATAGCTATCTAGATAATGTTGTTTAAGTGGACATGCTTTATTCTCGTAAAGGACAGTGGATTACAGTGTTTAACTCCCAGAAGTGGCATGTGAAGATACTCTGTCATTTAAGTGATTTGAGAAGACCCTCACCATCTGGGAGGAAGGGTTTGTAACCACTTTTGAATCATTTTATTATTATTATTATTATATATATATATATTTATTATTATTATTATTATTATTATTTAAACATGACAAATTCCCCAGATCATACGACTGTCCTGGGTGGGGGGTACACAGCAAACCCCATGTTGCTTATTATCGTGCAGGAGCTGTCACTTGATGAGGATATGGTTCAGTAGGGCCTTGCTGGCTGTACTGCCTGTTCTAGAAGCTGCAATATGGAGATTTACAACTTACGCACACTCCTCTGACACAGTGACACACCTTAGGGATGGTTAGACATGGTGAGCAAAGGGAAGTTAAAAACTTAAGTAATTCATTAATGTACATAATTGGTTTAACAAGGCTTGTACTGCAGTATGAAATGTCTATATTCAAGGACATGATCTGTTTAGCACCAAAGTGTTCCTTTTATTTTGCTAAATTCTTAGTCTTGGTCTACAGACTTTTATTTATTACAATACTTACCATATCTTCTCTTTTGTTGGTGTTCTAAATTGACAATCTAATGGATATTTTTTTTATTTATTTTATTAGGTTCAAATGAGAAACCCAAACCAAACACAGAGGAGTTGCAAATTAAAAAGGTAAAGAAGAAAAAGAAAAAGAAACACAAAGAGGGTGAGAAACGTAAGCATCCAAAAATGTACAGCAAATCGATTCAGACCATCTGCTCAGGACTGGTCTCTGATATGAGGAAACACCAAGCCCAGGAAGCCAAAGTTGAACAGGAAGACCTTTTTAAGAATTTTCTTGGAAAGATTGAAGTAAAGGCGGCTAATGCGCCCAAGTCCGCAGAGAATGAATTTCCATTTGTTTCACTGAAAGAGCCTCGTGTCCAGCACAAGCTCAAACGGTTGGACTCATTGGAGTTTAAGCAGCTCATTCACATAGAACACCAGCCTAATGGTGGCGCATCTTTAATCCACGCCTACAGCAGTGAACTTTCCCACCTGTCTCCTGTGGAGATGGAAAGGTTTGCAGAGGAATTTGTGGGCCTGGCTTTTAGTGAAAATGAAAACTGTGCAGCTTACTACGTCATGGGGATTGTACACGGGGCAGCTACATATTTACCAGACTTTTTAGACTATTTTTCATTTAATTTCCCTAACTCTCCAGTCAAAATGGAAATATTGGGAAAGAAAGACATTGAGACAACAACGATTTCAAATTTCCATTCTCAGGTAAGAGATATATTCACCATTACAAGTGTTCTATAAGATATCTGTTTTTGTAATTCTTAGGTTTGGTAACGTAAAATGAATACAGATAAAAGCAACAAAAACACTAATTATCCCAAGCTCTTAATGTCAAAACAGCCAGAAATGATGCAAAGAAATGGTGATGGGATTAAGAATCAAGTTTGGGGTTGGCGATCTAGTGAAGGAAAAAAGATCTTAAGATCCAGATAAAGAAATTAGTTTAGTGGCCAGAGAAAGTTGTTTTTTTTTTTTGTTTTTTTTTCTTCGCTCTCTCGCTCGCTCTCATTTATATACATGACTCCTTTTTAAGCATATGCTCACTGTATTAAACGGTCTTAAGCATAGCACAGGATGGATTATGTACAGACCAAATATATGTGTGATATATATATATGCAATGTTTCACATATGGTGGGCTAAGAGTGATAGAAGCCCTCCACCGTAAAAAGTACAGTAGTACAAATAAGGAATAGTACATTAGTGATTCTATTTGAATGTCTAAAAATAAGTTGATGAAAACGTATTTCCTGCTCAAATTTCTCAGAAATACAGTATATGCACTGCAGTCTGGGAAAACTGGGCGGGACATGCATATGAGGCCACATAATGCACCATCACTCTGTCAATCCAAACCATTTTAAACATGGCTCCTTTTAAGCATATGCTTGCTGTATTTCACAGTTTCAGACATAGCAACGGATGGATTTTTCACAAACCAGGTCACTTAACCACATACAGTACTGTTTCATGGTTACTGCCGATCCTCAGTATGGTGTGAGTGCCTGGCTTGTGTGGTGATTGTTGTAGAGAGTAGTTCTATACAGCAATTGTTTCACATATGGTGGGCTAAGAGTGATAGAAGCCCTCCACCGTAAAAAGTACAGTAGTGCACATATATATATATATATATATATATATATATATATATATATATATATATATATATATATATATATATATATATATATATAATTAGGATATTTAATTTTAGAAACTATTGTTCCTGGAATATATCAAGCCCCATCTTGCTTTTAGTTTTCTATTTTTAAGGGACCCTTTAGGCAAATTTTTGTTTTTATTTCATATTAATGTTTAACTATAGATAATGTTATAATGTTATATATAATGTTTGCCTTTAGTTGTAAATTTTACTATTCTAAAGACTAATTCATTTAAATGTCAAGTATTTTTTAAAGTTTCACATTAAATAACCAGTAGATAAATTAAACTATATTGTTTTTTAAATTGACATGTCCGGTATTTTAGCATAACTTATATGATCTACCCAGTAGACTCTGTAATTTACTGTAACTGGGAGAAATATAAACATATGTGTGTGTGTGTGTGTGTGTAATTTCTACAAAATGGAATACCAGATTCTCTGTGCCAAATAACAGCAGTTTGTACAAAATTGAATCTATGATGCAGAAAGCAGTTATAGTAGAAATTAAAATATTATGGATATTTGCAATTGGTGTTTTTAAAAGAAAATAAATAAATTAGAACATTTGACCTTGAATGTTGCTATTTTGGGACAAATTTCTATTCAAGATCCTCCTACATGTATTGCTGTTTAATCTAGGGTGATTAACTCGCAGTGGGAGGTGATTAGCAAGTAGAGCGTGATAAACATTGGTACAACATTTATAAACTTACCACTGGACATCATCTTATTGCAGATCATGTCTGCGCCTACCTTGGTGACCACGTGTAACAGGGAATCGGGGTTTGATTCCTGAGAAGGCCCCCCCACTCCTCTGAGAGTTAATAACTAACCTCTAAGGCAGCCAGTGATGTGGGAGGATCTTCAGTCATTATGTATGTCTCAAAATAGCATCATTCAATATCCATTATCTAATACTAGTTTATATTTTTTATTTTCAGTACAACCAATTGCAAATAACTATAGGTGGACTTTTAAATCTACCATGAATGGAACTTCTGCA
>CM050167.1:372237489-372259989 GCA_027410445.1 Discoglossus pictus
GGCAAATATGCTGTAGTTCTATCTCTAGTGGCGCAATTTGTCTGAACTCTCTACCATGCCCTTCTTGGGTGAATTGCTCACAGTTTCATTGAGGTATACAAACCCCATCACCAATGACAAGGTAGCGATTCAGAAGGGGACTATATTTTGTGTATATATATATATATATATATATATATATATATATATATATATATATATTTATACATATACACTGCAGTACAAACTGCGGCTCCCCATCTAGACATTTGAGAGTAATGGAACAGTGGATTCAGGTAAGATCTATGTTCTGTTCTGTTGAAAACGTAGACTGTGCAATCTTAACAATCAAAGGGAATAAAAGAGCAATCCCCTGTAGGATAAACCTCCCACTCGGGCTATGTTCAGACTAGCAGTCCACCAAAATGGATATCACTACAACACAAGCAGCACCAGCTACATATTTAAGGTTTATCTTTTATGTTTGTGGCCTACAAAGATACTGATGATAGTTTGTTACACACATCACAAATATCTTAAGTTCCCCCCTAACTACAATGATCCTGTAATTAGAAGATTGAACGGTAATATGATTTTGTATAAAGGGTCATGGATAAGAGGCACAGATTCCCTAGAAAATACAGTAAAGTAATAAACGAATAATCAGAGTATTAGTTAGGCCCAAGCTGCTTTTTGTCCATAAGGGTGGAGATGTACATTTGATCGGTTTTCAGCTCCCTACGGCAGGACTCGTCTCGGCCTCATCACTTGTAACTTGGTCTATTGTACTTGGCACAAATGATCAAATGTTGCTATTGTCTGAATAATCCCTGCTATCCATATGCAAGCAGCGATGTTCTTCCTGTGTATCTCTATATTTAGACCAATGATGCAATGCCTGGATTATTTTCGTATTCAGAAAGTGTAATCCTTTACCACTGTACAATCGGTCTGAGGTTAGGAGCTTTACTTTCAGTTTAGATTATACTCTGCTTTACCTGTTATTTACATTGCATTGCATGCCCTCTAACTGTATATTGGAAGGATATATTTGATAAGACACCGATATTCACTTGTCTGTTAGCCGTTGTTTAGTTGGTGATGCATTGTAGCATTCTGCATACTGGGATTTTCCTATAAAACAGAGATGGTTGCAAATATTAAAAATATTTTTTACAAAATGTTCAAAGGAGAAATTAATTGCATTGCCTGTTGGTATGTTGCACGCCAGAATAATATCTGGAATTACTCTTTGTTGCACATATGACAATATTTGGCTAACTTGATGAATTGTATGTGTGTAATCGGCCTTTACTTTTACGCCTGTGAATAACTGCAGGAGACTGTGTGGTAAACACAAAATCCACAAGTACCTATTTCAATTCTGTATTGCAAAAAGTACACACTTTTGCGTAAAGGAATTGGTAAAGAAATAACACACAATATTATTACTGGGGAAAAAAGAAAGTGTGACAAATGCTGTATTTTAATGTGATTTTGAAAATGTTGCCATATTTATGTCCATGGTCATGATCCACTTGGTTTTCATAACAGATACTGGGGTGGGTTACCAGTTCCTTCTCCAGTGGTGGTCCAAGTACTGAAGATGTCAACCCTGCTCGGCTTCAGGGTGGGGTGACTTCTTGGTTCCCTGACTGGAATCGAAGCCAGGTCGTAGCGGTGAAAGCACTGAATCCTAACCACTGGACCAATAGGGAACCCTTAAAAATATAGATTATTATTAAAGGACCACCAAAGTCGCAATCATGAGTTAGAGGGTGGAAAATCATGTGGAAAATGTTTTTAGATTTTTAAAATTTACCAAGAATTGACTTGGGGCTTCAAGGGCCAAACTAAAGAGGATAATCTCTACCACGAGAATCTGCATAATTAATAAGGCTGGAGTCTGTAATGGTTAAATCCGTAAATATATTATAGATTTACACTGCATTGTGTGTGCGTGTGTGTGTGTATATATATATATATATATATATATATATATATATATATATATATATATATATATATATATATATATATATATATATATATATATATATATATATATATATATATATATATATATATATATATATATATGTGTATATGTATGTATGTGTATATATGTATATATAATATGTGTCTCTCTCTTCTCTTCTCTCTCTTCTCTTCTCTCTCTCTCATATTTGAGATAAACCGTAAAGAAAACGGTGCCTATATTGGAATTGAATCCAGGACCTTCTCCACCACAGATAGCAAATTAGCTCTGTGCCACCTGTTCAGTTGCTATACTATGTGCAAGGATATAATGAAGTAGTCACAATGATTCAGCCACTGCCTTATTCAAAGCTTATACACTTGATTCTAATTAATATTCATTATGTTCTGTGCGATACAGAGCTCATTCAGGCAGAGACAACACAGTGAAATAGCCTGATTTTCTATTGATCATTAGATGTGCATCAATTTAAAAAAAAAATAAAACACTTTTTCCACATGATTTTTCACTTAGAGTGTTTTAAAAACATTTCTTGAATGGAAATCCAAGTGAAATTAAACCGTATACTTAAATTTAAATTGTCCCTTTATACTAATTTAATATCATTTTAGCCTTATGTTGTAAATACATTTAAATATAGAATTAGAAAATGTGTCTACATTCTAATTTGGTAAATCTCTTTACTTTATAATAGTAGATTCAAAGCATCCAATGCTCACTTTCAGTTATATGTACTATGTTGATTATGTCCTAATCTGTTTTTGTCAGTGCAAATCTTTTTTAATTGAGATTCAAGAAAAAAAATATATACTAGAAACAACATTTTACTATGTACAGTTTGGCTTCAATTACTTAAATCCACATGAACACCTAGATATATTGTATGATTTAGTACAGACATGAAATAATGGAACAATAGATCTCCAGAAAAGCAGATGCCCATCATAGATCCCTCAGGGGCATACAGAGATATCCAAAACGAACTGTATGACTATTTTCTTGGTTTATTATAATCTTGGTGAGACTCCATTATTATTTATATTGTACAGCGATCTTTTAAATATAAAGAAGTGATTGGCTTCCATCTACAACCAATCTGCTTTTAGTCCAGAAAAAAAAAATCTAAACATTATCTTGTCTGTCAAAGAGAATTAAACACTGGTTTTGCATTCTAGGTAAAGAGAACATATTCCCATGGTACATACAGAGCAGGGGCGATGCGACAGATCAGCCTTGTTGGAGCAGTGGATGAGGAAGTTGGGGACTACTTCCCAGAATTCCTGGATATGCTAGAAGAGTCACCTTTTTTGAAGGTAAGGAGAAGAAAAACATTTTTAATGGGCCATTTACCTTACTGTAGGTGCTGTTCAAAGTGTGAGAGCACAAGATTATTTATTAAAATGATCTATTTTTTTAAATTACGGTATAACATATAAAAGATCTAAAGTTTTTTTTAAATGTTTTATATATCCTATCCACTGGCTGTTGCATGAGTAATAACAGACTGCTGAGTGTAGTGTGTGTGCGTTGTGTGAAGCTCTATGAAACAAGGCTATGATTCATAACACAGCATTCCCTGGACTCTGGTTACAATGCACTGACCAACTAACCCATACAATGTATTGTCTGTACAGATAGATGTAGTAAGGGTTAAATTCGTGTTTGCTAGGACCTGCATAGAGCACTAACTACCCCCTCTGCATTGCTCGAACTTGAAATAAAAGCAGTGAAAAAACCTTACCATTGTTGTGAACGGGGAACGCACCCCCTACAACATGCAGACATGGATCAGGCTGTGGACAGTGAGTTATTAATGTAAATTATTTTATTTATCTGAAAAATGCATGTTTTGAGCATGCTTTTATGAGATACGCCGTGATGTGGTTCAAATTGTGCTGTATTAAAGTTTCCTGGATTCTGATAGTATCTGACAAAGGAGAATCTGCAGTGTATGAGAAACATTTCTTTCTTTTTTTTTTTTTTTTTTTGCGTGACAAAATTCAAAAATATTAACAAACTCACCCTGATGTTTGCTAAATCTCTTGAGTTTGAAAGCAGTTGGTTTTGAGTGTTAACAACCCTAGATATCTCTGCAAAAGTTAGCATAAAATTCATAATTCGTTTAGGCCAATCACAGGCAGCTAATACATTTGTATCAATCTCTAAAGCCAACTTGTGTACCAAAGAATCATTGGGTGTGCAGTCCTATTTTCATGAAGTTAGGAGGAGTCCGACACTGCTGTGTAGATTTCTGCATTGAGATGCTGCTGGCTAAAAGGTCGGTAAAGGGTTAAAAACTTGTACCTAAATGTAGTGTTTGTATTGGGAGGTTCACTGTGCCTATGTGAGCAGCTCTGGGGGTGTGGAAAACAAGTTTTTTTAAATAGAATAACAGCCTTATTTAATTTCGATTCGGCCAATTGAATAGGGTTCTATATAAGCACAGAGCATTTTTTTTTTTTTTTTTTACACAAGTTTTTAGTTCGTGGAGACCTTGCTTTGGGATAGAAGTTCACAAACTAAAAACTTCTGTAAAAAAACATATGCTATGTAGAGCCCTATTCAATTGGCCGAATAGCAATTTAATAAGGCTGTAAGTCTGTACGTTTGTAGAATGAATCCATGTAATGTGTGTTTCTGATATATAAGCCTTATGTGTTACATTAGATGAAGGAAAACACAGGGAAACTTAGATAAGCCTTTAAGCAGTCCTTCAACATGATCTGTATTTCATAATATATTATTTCTGGTGAATTATGATTTCTTCAACTTGCAGCGCACCTTGCCCTGGGGGACAGTCTCAAGCTTGCAATTAAAAAGTCGCAAAGAGAGCGATGATGGTCCCATCATGTGGGTGCGCCCAGGAGAACAGATGATCCCTGTGGCTGATATGCCAAAGTCACCTTTTAAAAGGAAAAGGTAAGCGCAGGCATTGTGCCAGGCCAGTAAATCCTTAGTCTAGAACACTCTCCTAATGAAGAAACGTAATAAGAACACTTGCCACAAGTTTATCTAGGGTGAAGCAGATGCCCTGCAGCTTGATTTGTTTTGGTTGTGTTATGACAGGTAGGTTTTAATTTTTCTCTATTGAAATGATTTTCTTCTCACTGGGAACCAGTTGTAGAAACTGATCTGTGCATTATTATTAACACTTTGTGACAGTTCTTAATTCAGTGACCTTCTTTACGTTTGGTTGGCATTTTCACAAGGACAGATCAGAAAAAAAATGCACATTTTTCTTAATGTAATTTCTGTATTTTAAAGAATGTGTTCTTGGTATATTTTATTCTAGAAATATTTGCCCACTTATATGAGCAGTTATCAATTAGCTTAAAATAACTTATTTAATCTAGGCAAAAAAGTTTTCCAGTTGTTAGAATAGTAAAGTACCATTAGAAAATAAAAATATTCTTCCTACCAGACTGGCCTTGTTGTCAGTACCTATCTAGCTCATTACTTCATGACTTATTTTTGCATGTGATAGTTGAGGTATCAAGTCTGGCTGTTCTGAGATTGACCTCTATCTAGAGCAGGGGTGGGCAAGTTCTGTACTGGAGGGCCACACTTGCCTGTATTTTGAGCTTTTCCCTTCTGTGCACAGGTGAGTCAGTTGGGATGAGTGAAGAAGTGACAGTCTCATCTATGCATAGCTGGGATATCCACAAAACCTGGCCTGTGTATGGCTCTCCAGGAATGAACTTGTCCACCCCTGCTCTCGGGCTATATCCAAAAAGAAGCCATTAATCCAAGCAGCTATTCATTGATAATGACCTAATTTGGTACTGATAACAATACCTGTCTGGCAAGAGGCTCTCTTGAGATGAGTGAAAGCCAAAATGTAGTCAATTCAAAGCTTTTCTTTTATCTGATGTGGTCCTTTTAGAATATTTTTCCCATCCTGTCATTAGATAATGTTTACAGAATAAACAAGGTTTGGATTAATTTAAAGTAACATTTTGTTTCAGAAGCTATAAGTGTAGCCTTTTTAACCAAATAAAAAATAAGTTGGCATTGTATAATTCAATATTTTACATATAATAAATAAAATAACTCCCGCCCATGCAGATGACACTGAAACCCCTCGATCCTAGCACGAGTGACCAGCTGCCTCTCCAGTATATTCTCTTGGATGTCCTCCAGTTAATCCAAACTAAACATGTCAAAAAGACTGAGCTCCTAATGTTCCAACCCTCTACCACCTCTTCCACTCCACATATATCTCTCACTGTTGACACTGCCATCATCACTCACACCTCCTAGGCCCAATGTCTTGGGGTTCTGTTGGACCCTGCCCCCCCTCTTTCACTCATCACATACAATCCTTAACAAAATCCTGTCTTTTTTACCTAAAAACACATTGTCAAAATATGTCAGTAGTTCACACAAGACTCTTTCTCATCGTATCTCACCTTAATTACTGCAACTCTCTCCTCGCTTGCCTCCCCATCGCCCATCTCTCTCCACTCCAACCCATAGACTTATCCACCAAACTCAACGTTCTGTATCTGCAGCTCCTCTCTGTCAGTCACTCCACTGGCTTCTCATAGCCTCCAGAATAAAATGTAAAATCCTGACCCTAACATATATTGCCCTCATCAATAATGCACCCCCTTATATCTCTGATCTCATCTCTAAGTACACCCCAACCACCCTCTCAGCTCTAAGGACCTTCTTCTTTCATCCTCTTTTCACCTCCTCTCACTACCGTCTTCAGGACTTTTTTCGTATCCTTCCCCCTCCCCCCTATTCTTTGGAACTCCTTGCCTCTCTCCCCTAGACTATCCTCCTGCTTCACATCCTTCTTTTTTTTAGAAGCTTATCACCTCCAGCCCTAAAATACACATTACATCTATAATCCTGCTTTACCTCTCCCATACCCTTTAAATTGTAAGACTGGGAGTTTTCATTCTTATGTTTTTTAGTGAAAGCTCTGTGTACACATGATTTTAAGCTTAAAGACAGGGCCCACCATTCTTTTCTTCTTCTTCTTCTTTTTTTTTTTTTTTTCTTTCTTCATGTTGTTAATATTGTTTTGACTTGAACTTACCTCTGTATAACGCTACGGAATATGTTGGCGCATTACAAAGAAAATAATAATGTAATACAGGGGTATGCAACATAGTCTCTGAAGTCTAGTTATCTCCTTATCTCTTTATATTGAGGTTTCCATCATTCTTGTATAGGACTGGAGAGCAGACATGTTGCAGCAGTGGTTCTTAACCATTTTAGTGTGTGGGCTGTCTGGTTACGGTTAATGCTTATGAAGACCACTGAACATTATCAACAGGGTGATACCACATGTCGTACACTACACTTATTTGAATAGTGTACAGTGACTGCAGATAGGTTCCTTGATAATCTATCTAGAAGTATGGCTAATGGTATGTTTAATGTCTTAGGCACTCATTGTTCATGAGTTTAGGCACATTAGGACTCCATGACCTGCAGTGGTCCTATGATCAGCTGTTGAGAACCAGTGGTATAAATGTTAATTTTATTTTCTTTCAGAACTACCAATGAAATAAAAAACCTGCAGTACCTACCTCGAGCTAGTGAGCCTCGTGAAATGCTTTTTGAGGATCGGACAAGAGCACATGCAGATCACATAGGACAAGGCTTTGAGCGCCAGACCACCGCAGCTGTGGGTGTGTTAAAGGCAGTGCATTGTGGAGAGTGGTAAGTTACTCATTGCTACAGACATTGGATGTCTTACAACTTCAGTGATTTTTGACTATACAATGCAAAGCATATTGTCTTGAAGGACAACTGAAGTATCACGTTTATAATATATTCTATTTAAGAATGTGACTTCATAATGGACCTTATTTTTAGAAAGTAAAACAAAGACATGCAGCATGTCATTTTATCAAGTATATTCAGTATTGTGTCAATGGGAATAACCTCTTGTTTTCTTCATAACATAAGACATTCTTGAGGGAAAAACTATTAATTTCTGTAGTACTGGACAATTGTATAAATAGGTTAACACACAGTTGGATAGCCCTGCTACACAGTTGTCAGTTTTTTTCTGTGCCCTTCATTAATTCACTGTAATTCAAGAAAAATTGCACTTATTTGGAAAGTAGGAATCAAACTTAACACCATCTGTGTAAGCTAAAAACATAACATTATTAGAGAAAATGAAAATTCGAGTACTCTGTTTTATATATAGAAGAATCCATCTTATTTTTTTTTTTTTCATCACTACCTGAGAGCTGGAGCAATGGGAAGTGGAGAGCGAGAAGTGAAGATGATATGTTAGTTAATTGAATAACCGCTTTCACTAAAAAATGCAGACGCTGCTCTACAGAATTGTAGACTCTTGTCTGATCTTTCACCTTCCAGCAAAGTATCATGGATGCTTCTATGGTCCAGCAGAAGCAGTAACATTTTCTTGACATATATACTGCTTAAATATGCATGTTTTCAAACTACAGTGGCTGCTCAAGCTGATGGGGATTTAGAAGGAAAAAAATCATCTACCGCGCTTGTTGGTTGTATGGAGATTTAAACCAATATTAAGTTATTTTTTTGTTTTTTTTAAGGAGCCTTAGAAGTTTTAACATTGTTATTGTAGATGCAAATTTTAAAGATTCGCAGTGTGTGTGTGTGTGTGTGTCCTGTATGATCATCTTACATGGACTGTATTGAGCAGCTATTAAATTACAATAGCAAGTGTGATGTGACGGTGTGCCTGTGATCATTTTTTTGCCATAATTAATGAACTGTAGTTAAGATTAAGCAACTACGGTGCAGTCCAACATTTTTATTGTGCTATTTTAAAGAGCTAGTATCACATATATAGTTGTGAGCATGCAAGTTGTTGCTAACGCTTGCGGGCTCGCATAGCGAGCCCGTGGCCCTCGCGTAGCGAGGGCACTGGGCGAGGGCCTCAGTTGCTGGCATGGAGTGCCAAAGGTGCTCCATGCCAGCAAATGCGACCCTCGCAAACTTCACGTCGCAACGCAAATAACACGACACACACATTACGACACTCGCAAACAACATACGACACACGTTCACACAAATTACGGCCTCGCAACACTCGGACGCAACTCGCGAACATTACATAATTAAAAACACAATACATACACACAGCACATACATAAAAAGCTTACCTACAGCAACAGGGAGCATCCAGGACTTCAAAAATGCAACTTAGACCTTTATTTCACTCAAAATAAAAGAGTTTGCACACTAAAAACTTTGATAAGCGAGCGAAAAAATGGCCGCCGAACAAAACGAAAACGAGGCTACACACGCAAACACCATACGAGACACGTTACCACACATTACGACCTTGCAAAAATCGGACGCAACACGCCGACATACAAACATTTCAAACACAATAAATACACACAACACACACATAAAAAGCTTACCTACAGCAAGAGGAACCATCCAGCACCTCAAAAAACCAAGTTACACCTTCATTTCAATAAAAATAAAACACTTTACACACTAATGAAATCGCTAAGCGAGAGAAAAAATGGCCAACGAAAAAAACTAAAACGAGGCTACAGCTCTCTCAACACGTAAAACACCACAACACACTCGCAAAACAACACACGAAACTCGAAAAACACCACGAAGCACCGACGGATAATCCGCAAAGACGCATAACACAGATAACCCGCCATTTTACACCAATGCGGAAGTACACCACTACGCTAACTGTTTCGTCTCGCGCACGCACACTGTTACACTGCACACATTCATCACGCTTACACAGCACCTCCACACCAGTAATGCTACAGCAACATGAAAACAGATTGTCAGCTCTTCAACACATTGCTTCAAAATAGGTAAAGTATATTCATTTATTAATATATTATATATTTTAGTATTACACACCAAACAGCATTAGCTACCTTACGATTTCATTGCCGTCATTTTTTGACGGGCAATTCGCTAGTGTATAATGACCTGGAAAATTAAGATCAAAATAAGAGACCAAGTATCATTCATGGGTGGAGAGATAAAGAGCCCATACTGCCTGGGGACATAATTGAGAATTTATATTTTCTAAACCGTCCCCAACTAACTATTCTGTAGAGACCCGCGTAGAAGAAAATTAAAGTGTCCCTTTAAATGTATTTCCCTGTTGTGCAATCCAGGTCCACTGCACTCCATTATTAGGCCGCCCCCTATCTATGACTATACATTTTTGTCAAGGAAAGAGGAAATTTAGAGACAGATTAGCTCCGTGTCCATCAGTAAATTCCGATTTGTGTTTTTATTATAAAGGCTTTGCTCTCAGATATGTCCTATAAAGACTCCCTATCTGTCAACAGTGAAAATGACAAATATATATAATTGGTTATACTAGAGAACTAAAATTTCATAATGAGTTAAAAAAAAAAAAAAAAAAATTGGAGTGTAAAAGCTCTATATTATATACACCCATCCTTTAATTTTACAACCTAACAGCAGTTTTTTATGACATCCAGATGTATGAAAGTGTTAATCCTCTGAGAACACCCTGCTGTCTGCTGAAAGGATCCTTTCTAATGTGTGCTGATGTGTATCTCTGGTTGATGGCTTGGGCTGAATGCATATTTTATCTGTGTATCCTGAGGACTCTTGAAAGGTGGCAGTGAAGCTAAGAGCTGCAATAATAGTCTGCAACACCTCACTGCACACTAGTTAATGGTAAATGGAGGTGGCAAAGCTCTGTTCAAAGTGGCAGTGACCAGAAACGAGGAGGAACTATTGTATGTATGAAACTGATTTAAAGGGCCAGTGTATACACTTCATGTTTAAATAATTTTTTTAGTTCACCATTAAGTAATGCTAAAAATGCATGTGCAAATAGCAGCAAAGCTATAGCCTGAAAATAAAAATGTAAAAATTCAGATTATCTCATTAATGACTACTTTTACCCCTCTTCACATCTGATTGTCCTGAGCACTACTGAAGACAAAGCAAACATTTCAACGGATAAAACATTAATAGGCTGGTTGGGTAAACTGGAGCATGCTCAGTTATGGGATTGTAACTATTAGCCCTGTTATCCCGTCTAGCGCATGCTCCAGATTACCCACCATGCATAATTAATGTTTCCGTTTTAAACATTACTTAAGGACAATGGGAGATTGGGAAGGGTATAGCAGCAGCCATTAATGAGGTAAACTGTAATTTTATATTTTGTGACTAAAGTTTTGCTTTACTTCTGTTTCAATTTGTTTTTGATGATCAAAAATACATCTGCAACCTGAAAAGCACTTACACTGGCCCTTTAAATTCCTCTACATGTTTCTTATAGATGAAGATCAATGCTACCAGTGGGGACAAAACACTAACGTGTAAAGCCAATTAATGGAGAGCATCTATCTTTTACTTTGTGCTCCTATTCTTTTTTTTATTGCCTTTACAAAAAATAATTTTATATCCAGACATATTTATTTATTTTTCTACTATGATCAAAACCGTCTGCAGATGTAAATATGAGATTTCAGTACCATTTACGCCTTTTTGTCCTGCTACTGTTCTTAAGAACAAACCTCTGCGCCTTGCTAGTGTGCTTGTGAAGGTGATGTCGGGCATTGGTACATGCTCTGGTTCAGAAAGTTTGAGCTTCAGATTCCAAATCTAGGCCACTTAGCCTTGTAAACTTAGGAGATATAATGGAAGAAACTGTAAATACTTAGAAATACCCTTTAAAGTATAGTGCTAAACGTGTTGTTACTATGAATAAACATGGATGTGGCCGAAATTTCAAATAATTCAGTTACATTTTCTGGTTTTGGCAAAAAAGCATTTCCTGAATACGACTCAAGCTCAGATGAGATTAAAGGGACAAATGTTTTTTCCTTTTCCCTCTTGTGGAATCCATAAAGACATCGGGACCCGATGCAGGAGAGGTAGCCGTGTACAAAATAGCGTGTAAAATCCCCCTAAAACTGCTCAACAAGAAGGCCAATAAGTGTTTGCACTACAGTGAGATTCTGTGGAGCCACATTGTAGCCAATAAATAATTTATTTTAAAAACATAACTCATTTAACTCATATCACCACCCTTATAGGTAATATATTTTTAGTATTACTTTGAAACTGAAATAAAAATTGCTATTTAAAATACATAAAGTGAGATTCAAACCCATATCTGCCATTTACCATGTAAGCAACATAGAGCCATTGGAGATTAACACTTTTACTATTCAGTATTACTACACACCTATTTGTCTTGCGTCACCCCTTCACAGTTCATATATGTGACCAAAGTAGACATTTTGTTTTGCGTGGTTCGGTTGTGTCCATCTCTCCTTGACCTCATGGACCGTAAAACACACCATGCTGATCCACTTGGTATTCACAGCAGAGATACTGGAGTGGGTTGCCAGTTCCTTCTCCAGTGGGCCATAGCATACAGCTCCTTTTATTCCTAGGTGGTCTACCATCCAAGTACTGACCAGGCCTAACCCGGTGTTGCTTCCGGGTGTTGTGACCTTTTGGTTCCCCGACCTGGAATGGAGCTCAGGTCTCAGGGATGAAAGCACTGAATCCTAACCACTGGACCACCAGGGAACCCAAAGTAAACATTACTATTGTATAAAGAAAGTTGTGGAACTTTTAGATACTAAATATGAGTTAATAATCTATATGCTCTGGAAAAAGGTGAGGCCAATATTTATAATCTATAATACTGGTAATGTAATTCTAATTAGCACCACTAGCCGGGGCAGACAGATCATTATGTATTCTGACAACGAAAGGGCAGGTTGAAGCTGCAGCTTTCAAACACTTTAGTGGCAAGTGTAAGAAGGAAAGAACTTGCTCCATATTCTTTTCCAACCTTTGTCTGATGGTGAAGCGCACATAATGATCCTATAATGTACATATCTTTTCACAACTCCTTCCTGAATGACTGAAATAGAAATACAGTATTCCCCCCTAAAAAATGTACCAAGCGAGTGGCATGAAGGAATAGATGAGTGGATCTATTGTTCTACAATGTGTCTTTGTGTTATTTGCTTCTCAAGCCGGGCAGCGCTTCTAATTAGGTATGTGGGCTGGGGGAACACTGTATGTGATACATAATTACATTTCAGTCCCCCCATTTCCATTAGTGAATGAGAACATGGGACAAGTATCTGTAGGATAAATTTCACAAAGGTGAGCACTTTCTTCTTGTCTGTTTACTAAAGTTAGATCCCTCCAAGCTTTATTCTATAGGCTCGATAGGCCATAGAGCAACTGGGGTTATGGTAAGTGGTCCTAAAGGGCTTGTAGGGGTTAAATAATGAGGTTTTATTTGTTGATTAGCAATAAAATCAGTATTTTGAATAAAATAAATGAATTGTATTTTTTATGCTTGTACTGGGCATGACACTGACAAGTTCAAATGCATGTGCTCCCTCTGCACCTTTGTTAGTGGGTGAAAAAGCATCTGATAAGAAGGCTGCCTTAGCTTTTTTTTTCTGGCTTGTGTAGGATTGTCTGCAATAGCCACTGTAAGGAAGGAGGGAAGTAAATCATGTCAGGATAGATCTTCCCCCACCCTCTGAACACTTGATAAGGGGCGCAGAACAGCGTGTCTGCCAAAGTCCAGAATACTAGATTTAAAATAGTATGCTTTAAAGCAATTTTTTTCTAAATTTTGCTTTTATAGATCACCAGTTAGTAAATAAACAGATAAAACCCTGCAATGTATGCAGACTAGAATACTTATTAAAAAAACATTAGTTTATATTCACTTATCCGTCAAAATCCACTTACTTTAACTTTTGGTTTCAATCTCAAACTGGATATCTTTTTTTATTCTATTTAAATAACTATTTTTAGGAATGAAATGTATACATGTTCAGTGATCTTTTTACGATGGAATGACTTTTCTTTTGTTAAATCACAACAACCTCTAACGTGCAAAACTATTGGCTCAGATTCAATGGCATGACAAATAATCCAGAGCAGAGCGCCAACATACTGGAGCCTTCTGTCTCCGCAAAGCCTGTGACCAAGGCTTACAAACACTGCAATCTGTTATGTAAAAAGAAAATGTTAAACAAGCACCCACCCACACACATCTGAAGAATGTGCCATGAACTTGTGGCTTACAGAGCTAGTGCTTTATATATGTGCATTTAGTGCTACTGCCAGATGATGTCATGTTGGACAAATGGGATCTTGGATTTTATGACAAGAGTCATTTGGTGTTTCTGCAACTTGTCTTGGAGGCTGTATTTTGTATTTTTCATTTTCTTGGAAGAACTTCTCATAGATCTGCTGTATATGTAATACAGGTCATGCTTCTTAAATATTATAATAAGCATGTAGCTAAGTTGAAGTGCATGTAAACAAATTATGGAAAGTTAGTAATTATTATTATTATTATTATTATTTGTCCTCCATGTTTGTTCCTCTCACTCCTCTGTCTCAGGGCATGTCATGGTGTAAGCAACGAGGGCAGTAAGCTTTAAAATTGTATCTAATGCAGACACAACACAGCATGAGTAGTAGATTTCTATTGTTCTGTACCATCATGAAGCAAAGCATAACTGTGCTGTGTGCATCAGAAGGTTGCAATATGGAGATTCACACCTTGCTGTCAAACCATAACGCACAGTGGCGCACTCTGAGGGATGTGGGTGGAGTGAGAGAATCATCCATTTTTCCATGCATGATATATCCTTAAATAATGGTGGGCAAACAAGAATAGATTTTAGAGCCACAAAATAAGGACTACCTACATATAATTTAGAGTATTGCCGTAAATATCTGCACATGTTAAAGTGAAAATTGTAGCCTTGAAACACATTATTCAGCTCCTTCCTATAAATATGATTAGAAAACAAGCTATTTCTTTAAGAAAACTGGGAATGTTATCTTGTATATCTCTATATTGGAACAAAATGTCTTGGCTGTAAGCAAAGAGTAGAAAGAGACACAGATGAGAAATTAAGCACAAGTTTGTTTGTGCCCATTAGTTTATCTTGTTTAAAATATCCACCATTAAACTGTTATTTATGTTTATTTTTTATTTATTTAATAAAAATGCCTTCCTCGCTATCTGTTATCCCTTAAAGGATGCCTGTTATTGCACAACAAGAGTATCAAGTTGCTTTAATTATGTATTGACCATTAATAACATTTCCATATAATTTATCACTGTGATATTACATATTAAGTTCACTTGCATTCATTAGTATTCTTTTTAGCCTGTTAAACCGGTCTAAATGCATTAAAAATAGTATAATTTTAAAAAAGGTAAGAAGATGTACTTTATCAATTGCAATTTTCTGATCCACTCAAAATAAGAGGTTGAGAAGTATTGTTCCTGAGAAATCATTGCATTTAAGTCTATTCATTGTATTCTGTGCAGCCTGCTTGGACTGGGCCTGTCCCGTCTTTTTGTGCATTAACTTCTGAAAACCATGAACCCAGCGCTTCAGGGACCAATAATTTAATTAAATGCAACCCTCTCCCGTTAATAAAGATAAGAGTCTTGTTTTGTAGGTGGATAAGAGAGGCTGCGTGACAGGTCAAAAAATAAAGTGCTTGTTATCTATTCTAGAGTATAACATTATATCATGTTTGTAACCTCTGCTGTGTCATTTTAAGAAAATGTAATGAAATAAGAGGACAAGCAAGCTACCCTAGCCTGCCAAGGTAAATAAACACAAAGATACAGTCAGTGGCCTACTTGGTGGCTAAACTTTATGCCTTAAAATTTAGCAATTGCCTGCTCCGCCCCCTAATCGGTGCTTCTTTCCCCATTGACCTTATAGTGGGTGGATCCCTGTAGTAGTAGGGTCTGAACATTTTAATTTTTTTAAGAATGTACGTGAATTTTATTAATGATCAATGCCGAATTAAAAAATTGCTGCCATCCCTTAATTCACTCTTTCATATACCCACTCTAATGACCATTCTGCTTGTCAAAAATAGTTAAGGATAGTCCTTTCTTGCAGTAAAAGATTCTTTCTATTTCCACTCCACAGGAACGAGCAGCCTCGCATAACCAAAGATGTAATATGCTTTCATGCAGAAGATTTTTTAGAGGTAGTACAAAGACTGCAGCTGGACTTGCATGAACCTCCACTGTCCCAGGTAAGTTGCTGAAAGAAAATACCTAGTAAAATATAAATTTTAATATCATATGGGGTATTACAAACCATTTTGAATGCACACTACCATCTCATTATCTTATACAGTAAAGTTAAAGATTTGTTAAATGTACCCCAGTTCAACTTGTTGAAATTTTTTTTACACATTTTCTTATTTAATGGTAAGTTCTTTTTTTATTTTATTTATCTACCACCATGTCTTGATGCCCCTTAGGCTGTGTTAACCTCAAATTTGCCTAATTTGAGTGTGATGACATGCTACTTCCGTTGGGCTTGATAAGAACCTAGTTCAAACCTACCCAGTAGGACAGTCTGGTTCTTTGTATATACCTGATAGCAAGAACAGAACCAACCCAGCTTACAGCCATCCAACTGTCTTGCAAACCATGGGAACCAATAGCCACCAGATTGTAACAGAATCCAAAGCAGATTCTGCACCAATAATCCCGTTAATAAGGATTATTATTGCCTCAGAATAACTCACACTTCAAAATATGTATGTTTAAACTGATAACAACCCTTATTGATGTGGTTCAGTATTTATGCCCACTCCAAGCATGTCCTATCACCACACTTTTCCCTAGGGAGGGGGTCAGCCCCCAGACCCATATTAGAATGTTCCTTCTCTGTGTACTTGGCAGGGGGTCATTTGATGCTTATTTGTCCAGGGAGGGGAAAAAATTACACATTAATGTTGGGAGTTGGCATTCCTCTGTCAGGATGCCTTCCCCACAAAGTGTCTAGGTACCCCCGAACACACACATACCACAAACAAATGGCCCCTAAAATTGGATGCCTTTAGGGACCCCAGTAAAACACTCTATTAAGGTCCCTGTGAAAAATGCAGCATTTCAATTCCAAACATGCCTGGTTACCACATTACATAAATAAATCTACACAATATTTCCTAACACTGACATATTGTGGTCCCCTACATGAACAACCTGGCTCTCCTTCACACAATAAAAATGTGGCTGTCACAGTTCATGTGCCCAGGCCAAGAGGACAGGGTCAGGGGAGAATAGCAAAAGTCCATGTCTGTACAAACAGCATTTATATTGGTTTCCAGACTCCACCTAGGGTCAGAGGTAGATCAGTAGCCATAAATGGTACGTTGTTCGTTCAAATCCCACCAGTCCACTTTGTGAGAGCACTATAGTTGTCTTATATGCATCCCTTACAGTTTAGTCCATAGGATAATTTGAGAAAAGATATAACCAAAATGTATTATAACAATCTCACAGTGCAAGTGGTGGAAAGAGCGAAACTCTGAGTATCGGGGTGTGCGTGTCTAGAACTGCCAATACATTGCAAAGCCTGTATTGGTCTCATGTGCTCCATTACAGATTATACTTACACTCTTACTACTCAAGCTTTGAGTATTCCTTACCCTGTTTCTACATAATTCTTGTGTTTTCTCCGTTTTTTTTTTTTTTTTTTTTTTAAAGGATTATGGAAGTTTTCTGGATCTTACGAGGTATATAATATCGCTGTGTATCTATTTACTTTTATATACAGAGTAGAGTCACATTATTATGACCACCACCTACTTTTGACGTCAGCAGCACATAGCCAATTAAATATGTCGTGTCAGGAGCTGGCTTAGTGGGTATGTAAGGTGACAGGCATTTTGCAAACCTATCAACAATCACGGTCATGGGTAAAACGTGCGATTTATCCAACTTTGAAAAGGGGTTGAGCTTTGGCTTTCGGGCCAAGGGTGGCAGTATTTGTTCGTGTGTTGCTGTGGTTAAAGTGTACCGTGACTGGACACACAGCACCATTGTGAATAAACTATGTGGAAACTGTGGAGCACCATGTGCCATTGATGTCAGAGGTGAACTTCTTCTGCAAAGGTGTGTGAGGGCCAACTGACATGCTAGTTGAGCAACTCCCCATCCAAACAAACCAGGGTGCTACCAGACATGTCTAAAATGATAGCACAGCGAACGCTTTTGCTTATAATGATGCTCTGAAGCAAATGGCTGGTCACTGCATTCATGCTAACGAGGGTTCGTCATCAGAAATGGCTTCAATTTGCACGACGGTACCGAAATTGGACTCCTTCTGATTGGAAAAGGGTTGCCTTCTCTGAGTCATGTTTTCTGCTCCATTGACTGGACAGACGTTGGCGTATCCGGCGCAAAACCTCCAAAAATAAACACTCTGCAACCAGTGTTGGAAGAATAAAAGCCGGTGGCGGCAGCGTTCTGGCCTGGAGAATGTTTGTTTGTTTTCTTGACATTGAATGGGTACACTCATACCTCTGGAAGACACTTTTAACCGATTGGGTTATCAATCCATCCTTGCAGATCAAGTACATGTTGACTGTCTCCCCTGGAGCGCATGGGATCTTCCAGCAGGACCATGCAACATCATACGGCCAGAATTGTCCAGGAGTAGTGGGAGGAGCAAGAGCAATACTTTCTTAGTATTTCTTTGGCTTCCAAATTCCCTGCACTTGAACCCCATCGAGCACCGGTGGAACCACCTTGATCGCCATGTTCTCCATATGGATCCTCCTCCACCCACTCTTTCATAGTAATAATATAGTTACATAGTAATTGAGGTTGAAACAATAATTTTAGCCTGTCAAGTTCAACGTTTTAAGATCTCTGATGTAAAATATGCAGATTAATTGTCTTCAGCAGCTGTCTGGTGCACGGTAGTCTGCATGGCTCCAGATACCCTTCCAGCATCTTAATGACACACTACCATGCCGTCTGTGCTACACACAGTGGTTATTCAGGATATTACCTGATGGTCATAATAATGTGACTGGACTGTGTACTTTGTTTTAATAGAAAGTGCTTTTAAGCTCTATTTTTACTGCCTATAATGAAACAAATAGTCCCAGTATGGCACTGCCCACTGCAGACACAGGCTATGGAGGGCTGGATGTGCAGTGCAGCATCGTAGCCTATCAGCCACGTCTCAGAAACATGTTGGCCACTGAATGGTTAGTATCAGACACTGCACAGTAAGTACTACAGAGCCGTGTTGTCATGAACTGCAGAGTGCAGACCCATGCAAAAATCAGAACGTATAAGAACTTCTTAATAAAGTATATAAAAGCAAATAATACACGTTTTATAGTCTATATCTAGTAAAATCCAGAAACCTTCCATATCCCTTTAAACAAATCAGTGTATGTAATCTCACAATCTACATGTATTTTTTTTATTTATTTATTCAGTGTGTCCAGTGGGTTGATGACGCAAAACTCAATCAGCTCAGAAGAGAGGGCATTCGCTATGCTCGGATCCAATTGTATGACGATGACATCTATTTTATTCCAAGAAACGTAGTGCATCAGTTCAAGACTGTTTCAGCCGTGTGTAGCCTTGCCTGGCACATTCGACTCAAGATGTACCATCCCGATCTGGCTGCTGCCCAGGACAGTAGCCGTTTAGAAGAAGCTGACTCCACAAATGAAAGCAAACCAGACATTGGAAGAGAAGAGAAAATATTTTGTGCTTCCAGCACAAATACCTCTCGTGCACTGTTTTCTGACATTGGACAATTTAAAGACACAGAGCAAAAACCCAAGCAAATAAAACCAGAACCAAGGTCTCCGCTTCAAATCAATGAGGGGTTTGACAGTATAAATCTTCCAACAATTTCCACGGCTCCTGCAGAATGTCAGACTTTTAAAGTAAAAAAAGATCATGCTGAGAACACACATATTAAGACTGAGATTGACTCTAGATTGGAACTCGGTAACAAAGACTCCAAGGATACCAGAAGTCCCATCAATCGCGAAGACACACGGCCGCGCACCACAACAAATCCATTTGTGAGGACAGAAGAGGAAAAGCTTCTGTGCTAAAATATGTAGATACGGTTTTAAATTTTTTTATTTTATTTTACAACGTAATAATAATAATGTAAAGATTTGTAAATTACAGGGCAAGTTTGTACAAGCTCTGTAGTCTGTTACAGAATATAGTTATGTAGCGATGTAACATTCCTCAGTGCCTGTCCATAACTGTGAAATATCAAAGCACTTAGGGCCAGATGCACTGTAAAAACTGCAGGTTTAAAGATGTCTCTAAATAATTTTTGAGTTGTAGGTTCTAGGATAGAGCTGACATTAACATATATATTTTTTGTAAGATGAGCCAGAATTCTTTTTGACAATTCCAGGCTTTTCCATAGAGCTTATTTATATCGATTTTTCATTTTAAATGTGTCAGCACTGTAGTGTAAATAGCTTTTTTAATCTTTTTAGTGTGATTTATACTGAAAATGTGAACCACCTAATAAAGGTTCATAACAATGCATTTTGTTTTTGATTTTTGGGTGAAGTCTGGTTTGACCTAAATTCATTAATAATTACTTAAAAACTGCAACACCAATATATCATGGAGAATACATGTGAAGTATCCAAGCTACTGCATTATACGAGCGTTTCACGCCAGGACGGCAAAACGCCTTTCCTGAGACCGACTTTGCTGTAGTGTATAGGATGGATTTTATGAACTCGTAGCTTGCTAAAGAGCTTTCCCCTGTTGCAAAACGCATCGCCCTATCACAAAAACCACAACACATGGGCGAGTTTTAATATACAGTACAGTTTGCTCAAATTTGATATCGTGACAATTTTGAACATTGGCTCATCAATTCCAGAAGCTCTATTTTTTTTAAGGAGAAGTTATGAATTGCATAAATACACTCTAAATATAAACATACAGGGGATTAAATGAATGAAGCATATTAAAGTCTCCCAATTACTGGCCTGGATATGTGGCTTGGTAGCCATGCAATTTATGGTGATCATAAGATTCTGATATTTTGCTTTTAGTTCTGTTCAGAGCACTCCGGAAATATAGCACATTCTACCATTGCCATTAGACCGTAGAAAACGATTATGTGATTTCCCTGCTTGTTATCTTAAATCTGGCAGAAACATTCAAAATGAACAGAATTGCAGGTAACTATAATAATGACATGGAAATTGTTCTGCTGCCTACTCATTTCCACTAATGAATAAAAATGAAGTATTTTTTTCTTTCCTTGACAAAGCAGTATGTTTCTGCAGACGGAAGTAAGGTGACGGTTCTGCTCGCTACAGCAGTTTATTTAAAAGTGCAGTGTCCTTTAATATTAAAGAAATATGTAGGTTACTATTGAAAATTTTGTCTAAAAAAGAAAAAAAAAATCCTACCCTTTGCTTGCATTTTTTTTTTTTAAAAAGCAGCACAAAGCTACCTTTTTCTTGGCAAGTGAGGACAAGAGTTAAGATGATTATTACTTTCTATATCAACAGAATTCAGTCTTATTGTATGATAATTTGTACGAAATGAGGTGTCTTACTGAGATGAAATTAAAGGTATCCAAATTGTAATATTGGAAGTGTATCATACTATTCCTTTTATTTAATAGTCGATACCACGTTTTACAGAAGAGGGATGTTCATTAAACTGAAAAATGAATTTTTCTGTTCTAAGTGAGAGTATATTAATTTAATTCTCCAATATTCAGTTATTTGAAAATGGCATTATTGTCCAAAATCCTTAATCCAAAATCCTTTATAGAAGTGACCTCATGTGGGCACCTGAAGCGTGGGGCACCTAGGCACTCTTAATAGAGGCTCTTTTCAATCTGAATGTAAATTAATCATCACATATAATAGTTTTCAAACTGCGAGACGTCGTCACGCTTTGCTTGCGAGGCGAGCTGTTAAGGCAATGAAACTCAGGGGACTTAGCCACCAAACACTTAATAAACGTGCAATCGCATTAGCCTCCAAGCACTTGACAAACGCGGGACTTAGAAAAAAACAAATTACGAGATGCAGAACTTTGAAGAAAAAAAAAAAAGACGCAGGACTTTAAAAAAAAAAAAAAAGAGACGCAGGACTTTAAAAAAAAAAAAAAAAGAGACGCAGGACTTTGAAAAAAAAGAAAAAAGAGACGCAGGACTTTGGAAAAAAAAGAAAAAAGAGACGCAGGACTTTGAAAAAAAAAAAAAAAAAAAGAGATGCAGGACTTTGAAAAAAAAAAAAAAAAAAATACAAGGTTGATGGCCGCACCGCGAAAATCCCAAAAAACACAAAGAAAATGAATACAAAACAAAAACCGCACCAACAGCACGGCGAACCGCCAGGACATCTGGGAGTGAGGTGGAACACGAATTTAAAAAAATTAAAACGAGGCTACACGACCCCGGACCGCGCAAAACACTGCCAAATGCATAGCACTTTCACACAGGAACGAACAAACTACAAAATACACTATTACAAATTATGGAAAAGGCTTGCGAGCATCGGAACACATTAATAACATTACGAATCTACAATGGCGCTTTACACAACTACACAAACGGATTTCCCTTGCGCACACAACCAATTTCTAATGCACAGTTGGGACCTTCATTACACTTTATCATCAGGGCTCCAACACTCAAACTGTACATTGCATGTTGACGGAAAATATAAACCGCTTGTTGGCTCTT
>CM050167.1:372264989-372357489 GCA_027410445.1 Discoglossus pictus
TTTGAAAGAGGGAAAACTGCGTGGGTGAGGAATAGTAGCAGCGTAGTCGTATTATACTAACACTGTAATACAGGCGAGGGGTTAAAGTAACAATTCACGTATGAGGAGGTTGGGAGGGTAAATCTTAGGCTGGTGATGAATATCCTGGATTATTTTATGCTTTTTCTGTTTTTCAGTGCAAATAACTTTTTTAGGAATAAACGTTCAATGTTGTGTAAAATACCTGATATTCCTTTTATGCAAATCATGAAATTAAAAGATTGTTGCTTTTTGAAAAAAGAAGCTATAGCAAGCTTGGACAAGCTAGTAAAATGCATTGTTAGAACTATGATATTCCCAGTATTAGCATACAGATGTGAGAGAATTTTGTGCCCTGTAGAATTGACGCCTTTGAATTGCGGTGTTGGCGAAAACTGCTTAGTGTTCATTGGACTGCAAGAAGATTGAATTAATCAATAATACAGGAAATCAAGACAAACTGTTCCCTGGAAGGTATTTTTGTGAAGCTGGCTATCCAAAGAATGGACGTTATATGGGTAACTGGTTGTCTCTTCTTGGATTTATTTTTTCCCCCAAATCCTAGCATACAATGAAGCAATACATGGTTGGGGCTGATTAGTAATTGCATGGGAGACCACCTAGGAATACCAGTAGCTGTATGCTGTGGCCCACTGGAAAAGGAATGGTCAACCCACTCTAGTATATTTGCCATGAAAACATGATGTGTTGCAGTCCACAAAGACACAGAGTTGGAAACTATTAAACACCACAAACATACAGATTAAATTCTGCTCTCCGCATTTCCTTTTAGTTATGACGTTTAAACAGGTCTTGCGTAAAGCACCACTGCAGTTCAAGAAAAAAAAATACATAAGTCAAGTATGCACCAAACTAACAATTAACCTTACCGGTGTAAGCCATTGTCCTCCAACATTTTTTTGTTTAAATCTGAGTTTTTGAAGACTGTTTATAAATATAGGAAGCAATTTTCACTTCCTCAGAGCTTAGTTGTTAGGGTGTGTGTTTTGAGTATCAGTGGAGAGAGGGGTTGGGAAGGAGGGAATAGAGAACTTTCAAGATAATTTGATTAGAGAGACGTAGACAATGCCCAATCCCTCTCACTGGCCCAGAAGCCGACCACTTGCATCATTCACTGCAATCATATAAATGATGTAATTATGAGTCAGTCCAGTGGCAACCTCACTCAGTGTACATCCTGTCATATATATGAAATACTCTGGAACAGTTAATCCAGAGTCCATACCTCTGTGAGAGTTGTGAGCATGTAGCCTCTCAGGAAGCTGAGATTGGAGAACTGGAGAGGAGAATTGCAGCACTTACTGATATTCCGCTGGAAAGGGAGTTGGTGCTCACGGAGCACAGTTTAGCTGTGCCTAGCCTGGCGAATGGAGCTGGGGCTAGTGAGGATGTCCAGGGAGGTAGCTGGATTACAGTTAGAACGGTAACAGGAGCAGGAGGCAGGCCAATACTGAGTTGGCAAACACCAACAGATTTGCCAGATCGAGTGAAACTGTCGCGATGTCCATTCAGGAATGGCAATGCCAGATAGAACTGTTACCTTTAACAGCCGGAAGAACAGTTCTCACTGGAGGAGTGTGAGGGCAGCTAAGGCAGAGCAACAGACAGGTTTTGGTGGTAGGGGACTCTATTATAAGGAAGGTAGACAGGGTGATTCGTCACCCAGATCCCAGCAATCGAACAGTTTGCTGTCTCCCGGGTGCTCGGGTTCGGCATTTTGTGGATCAGGTAGATTAATTATTGGGAGGGGATGAACCGGCAGTCTTGGTACATATTGGTACCAATGACAAAGTTAGGGGAAGAAAGAGTGTCCTAAAGAATGATTTTAGAGAATTAGGGAATGATCTTAAGGGAAGGACCTCCAAGGTAGTATTTTCTGAGATACTACCAGTGCCACGTGCTAGCCCAGGGAGACTTAGGGAGGTTAATGCGTGGCTAAAGATGTGGTGCACAAAGGAGGGGTTTGGGTTTTTAGAGCACTGGGCTGACTTCTCACTTGGGTACAATCTCTATAGCAGGGATGGATTGCAGCTTAGCGATGAGGGAGCTTTTGTGCTAGGGGTTAGTATAGTCAATAGGGAGGTATTACTAAGTAATTAAAGTACAGAGGCAGGCACCTTAAAATCACAAACTTATAACATACGATGTATGCTTACTAATGCCAGAAGCTTGCCAGGAAAGATTGGAAATTATTGGCAATTAACGAAAAAATTTGATTTAATAGGCAATATAGAGACATGGTGGGATGAATCTCATGACGGAGACTGTTAATCTGGATGGTTATTTAGGAAAGATAGGTGCAGTGGTTAAAGGGGAGGAGGGATTTGTCTGTATGTTAAGCCTGAATTTAAGCCAGAGAAGATATTTATATTGGAAGTAGTGGTAATGTTGAATGTTTGTGGGTAGAGATAAATAGCAGAGCAAGAATATTGGTTCAAGTATGCTATAAACCTCCAAATATAATTGAAAGTGAGGAAATACAATTATTGTTACAGATTGGAAATGCAGCTAAGCTTTGGCAAGTTCTAATAATGGGAGATATTAACTACCCTGAAATAAACTGGATGAATGAGACCAGCCATACGGACAAAGGGAGCAGGTTCTTGAGCACACTCAGGGATCATTATCTGTTCCAGGTTTTACAAGAGCCTACTAGAAATGAGGCCATCTTGGATTTAGTCATCACAAATAATATTGATATGGTATCAAATGTTGAAATACGGCAACCTTTGGCAAACAGTGATCACAACACAGTCTCATTTGAGATTGAATTACAAAAACAAAACTGTAAGGGGTCAGCAAAAACTCTTAATTTTAAAAGGGCAAATTTTAACGGTCTAAGGGCAGCAATACAAAGTATAGACTGGGACAGAGAACGGTCAGGGAAAAATACTGAATATACATAGACATCGGCATATACCATATACTGGCTAAAATAGAAAATGAAAAATTAATTGCAAAAGAGAGTAAGACTAACCCTAAAATATTTTTTAAGTATATAAATGGGAAGAAGGCGAGGAAGGAGAAGCTATAGGAGCATTACAATGTGAAACAGGCCGTCTGACAATTGGTGACCAGGAAAAGGCAAGTGAGCTAAATAGGTTATTTTCTTCTGTATATACAAGGGTGGTATCAGTGGTTGGGTCACTGCACCATAATGGGGCTACACTACCTTCACCAAATAACTGGTTCATACAGGCCGAAATCCAAAAGGGGTTGGAAATATCAATGTCAATAAAGCCCCGGTCCTGATGGAATATATCCAAGGGTACTGAGGGAACTGGGTTCTGTAATAGCCAAACCATTATATCTAATTTTTCAAGATTCACCCAACACTTGGTCTCTACCAGATGACTGGAGAAAAGTGGAGGTGATACCTATATTTAAGAAGGGGGCAAGAGCAAATCCAGGGAAATATAGACATGTAAGCCTCACTTCTGTAGTGGGAAAGCTTGTAGAAGGGTTAATAAGGGATAATATACAAGAGTATGTCTATTCAAACAGCATTAGAAGTAGGAGCCAACATGGATTTATGAGGGATAGGTTGTGTCAAACAAACCTAATTAATTTCTATGAGGAGGTTAGTAGGAACCTGGATCCGGGCAACTCAGTGGATGTAGTCTTTTTAGATTTTGCAAAGGCTTTTGGTACAGTGCCACATGGGAGACTATTGTGCAAACTAAGGGATACAGAAATTGCAGTAAATATATGCACATGGATTGAGATGAGAGCTGGCTAAAAGACAGGAAACAAAGGGTTGTTGTAAATGGAACATACTTGGATTGGACTAATATGGTAAGTGGGGTTCCTCAGGGCTCAGTATTAGGTCCTCTCCTTTTTAACATATTTATTAACGACTTAGAAATAGGATTGGAAAGTAGTGTCTCCGTTTTTGCGGATGACATGAAGTTGTGCAAGGTAATTAAATCAGAAAATGATGTACTTTCCTCCAAATTGTCTTGCATAAATTAGAGAAATGGGCAATTAAATGGCATATGAGATTTAATACGAATAAATGTAAGGTTATGCATCTGGGAAGGAAAAATAACCATTCAATCTATAAACTTAATGAAGCAAATCTAGGGGTATCTGATATTGAAAGGGATTTCGGAGTGCTTGTGGACAACCACCTACGTAACCGTTCTCAATGCCAAGCAGCAGCTGCAAATTCAAATAAAATATTAGCATGTATTAAAAAGGTTATAGAAGCAAGGGAGGCAGATATAATTCTGCCACTATACAAAT
The DNA here is from genome assembly GCA_027410445.1 of Discoglossus pictus. Lineage (NCBI taxonomy): Eukaryota > Metazoa > Chordata > Amphibia > Anura > Alytidae > Discoglossus > Discoglossus pictus. The sequence continues at coordinate 372,269,274 of CM050167.1, forward strand.
CCCTAGTATGCCCCCATTTGGTACAGTTTTGGGCACCAATTCATAAAAAGGACATTTTAGAACTGGTACAGTACAGAAAAAGTACAGAGAAGGGCTAAAAAAACTAATAAGGGGAATGGAGGGGCTAAGTTATGAAGAAAGACTATCCAAATTAAACTTTTTTTTTCTCTAGAAAAAAGGCATCTAAGAGGGGATATGATGACCCTATATAAATAAACCTAGGATCAGGATAAAGATTTGTCAAGGGAGCTTTTTGTACCAAGAGGTTTTCAACTGACAAGAGGTCATCATTTGAGGTTAGAACTAAAGAGATTCCACCTTAAAGAAAGAAAAGGGTTCTTCACAGTAAGGGTGGCTAATCTGTGGAATTCTCTACCAAGGGAGGTGGTGACAGCCGATTCAATAGATAACTTTAAAAAGGGATTGGATATAATTTTTTATTAAAAAGGGCATTCAGGGTTATCCTGGTTGATTAGAGAGGGAGTATTGATCCAGGGAGAAATTTGATTGCCAGTATCTGGGGTCAGGAAGGAATTCATTTTTTTTTCCTTTTGAGACAATTGGCAAAGTTTTACAGTTTTTTTTGTTTGCCTTCCTCTGGACCAATTAATAACTAATCAGCATATTGCAGATCAGAGGAGATCTTAAAAGGTTGAACTTGATGGGCTAAAAGTCTTGTTTCAACCTCAATTACTATGTAACTATGTAAAAGAGAAAAGTAAATCTGTCTCTCTCTCTCTCCTCACACCAATGTGTCATGGATCTCTCCAGGGTCCTGCAGATGCATCAATGTATATTTTTTCTAATTAAAAACTATTTCTTTCCTGCTTATGCTCAGTCAAAAAAATTTTATTTATTTTTTGTTTTTCATTGTATGGTGGTCTATTGATATTTTTTCATGCATAAAACTTAATGTTTAAAAAGTTTCTTTCTTAAATGTTTTAGATGAAAAAAGTGAAAGAGAGCGGCAGTATATATTTATACCTTTTATTTTATACAAGCATTTCAATCTGTACAAGCTGCAACTTGCATCATTCTCAGTGGCGTAAAAAACCCAGGATTTTCTTCTTCAATGATTATTATTATTAAGACATTATACACTCCACAGAAAGCATTTTGAGAAACTCCCTCAGTACCAAAACCTTAAAACTTTCCCAGACTTGTGTGCACACGCTCTGTACCACCTCAGGACAGATGCTGATGTGGGAGAATCGACTTCCCATACTGCTGGGTGAATAATTATTATCTTATATTTATAATGCGCCAACATATTCCGCAGCGCCATATATAGCACGAACACAAGCTAAAAGCAATATCAATACAGATTAAACAAAGAGAGAGCTGTGTCTTTGAGCTTAGAATCCTGCATATAGAGGACTTTCTCAAGCATCATACACAATTAAAAACTCAACACTTACAATCTAAGGGAATGAATGGGTGACAAGCTCTTGTTGGCAGCAAAGGTGGTCTTGCATTGGGTGGGCCCTAAAACTTACTTGGCTTGGAACTTGAGGATAAAACAGTAAAGGACTCAAAACTGAATTTGCATCATGATCCAGGCACCAAAACCAGCTCCTGATTAAGAATCACTTAAAGGCATATCTAATTTTCCTGGATTATGAATGCATCTGATAAGGAGATATAATAGTATATGGAAAAAAAATGTTGCATTAAAAAATACTAAAATAAACATTTAAATGCTTACCTTGAAGTTAGCAAAATGTCTTGTAACTTCTGACAATTAAAGGGTTAACACCCCCTCCAAACCCAGGCCAAATTAGCATAAAATTAAATAAATTGGCCAATCAGGAGATCACTGCAGCTGATACATTTTAAAAAAACCTCTGCGGTTCATGTTTGTGCTGCATAGCAACCTGGGACATGTAGTGTGGTCCACGTTAGTAAACATCACAGACAGAAAGCAGCAGAGAGGGTCATATCCCAGCAGTGACTTTGGGGTTGACATCACTGCTCTCCTATTGGTTGAGGAAGACGCAGCAGGTAAATATTGGGTTAAAATTGCTCCCCTAATGCAGCATGCTGATTGCCTGTGTAGATACTCCTGGGCGTGTCAACCTAATCAATACAGGGATTTTTAGATATTAATAAAAATAAAAATGTTTTATGAAATGTGTTGCATACATACATGATGCTTTTTGAATAAAGGGTGCAAACATGTAATAACCAAGGAAACTTGGATATGCCTTTAAGGTAAAAGCTATGTAGCCTTCCAGGGCAAGTATTCTGTATTAAACTGTTGGACACTCAAATCCACTTACATCCTGTCTGCACACAGCTTAAGTTGGATTTTCTCTTCAGGGACTACAACATCAGCTTGTAGAGAGGGAGAGTCTTTACTATAGTTATCAAAATAATGGTCATTGTTTTCTGCTGTGTATCCATTGTCATTCTGCAATTAAAGATTAATTTCACGCACAATTCAATAAGAGAACAAGCAACCAGTGACTTCAGATCCTGCAACTGAGCTTTTTTTTGTGTCATTGCTTCTTGACCATTCAATCCATGCAATTAATTTCCTCAACAGCGGGACAGTAACTTCTGAGACTCTCAGCAAAGAAAATGTATAATGGCTACTTTTTATCACATATAATAGTTGTCAAACTGCGAGTGGTCGTCACGCTTTGCAATCTCGCAGTTCTGGACACAAATGCGGACCTCGCGAAGAGAGGGCCGCAATTGCAGAGGTGGAGGCTCTAGGGCACTTAACTCGCGATTTAAAAACAACCTAGAAAAGTGGGACTTTGAAAAAAAACAATAACACGCAATGAGGAAATATGGACTTAGACAAAAAAAAACAACCCGCGGCACACGAGATGCAAAAAATTACAAGAGTAACGGCTGAACGACGAAAATGAAAAAACACACTAAATACACCCCAAAAAATTACAAAAACATCACAAACAGCACAAGGCAACAGCCAGGACGTCTGGGAGTGAATTTAACTCGATTTAGATGATTTTTGCCACACGAAAACCGCCTAAACGAGGAAAAAGAATGGCCGCGAAAAAAATGAAAACGAAGCTAAACAACCACGGACCGCGCAAAACACTGCCAAACGTGTAGCACTTTACACATCTAAATACAAAATACACTATTACAAAAGCCGCAAAATGCTCACGAGACGCGTAACAAATTAATATAACAAATATACAATGCCGCTTTATACAATAAACCAACGGCTTTACCTCGCGCACGCAGCCTATGTAGAATGCACACTTGGAACATTCATTACACTTTAGAAGCAGTGCACCAACACTCACAATGTATATTCTATGCAGACGCAAAATACAAACAGATTGTTAGCTCTTCACCCTATTGCTCGCTGCATATATCAATTATAAGTAATTAAAGTATATTAATTTATTGAATAAATCATAAATTATTGCTTAACTACATACTGTATACATAGATATATATATATCTCTTTATCATGACTCATGAAGGTGCTCAGAGGACGAAAAGTACACGACAGGAGAGGCTCGCAATAAGCGCCGAAGGTTTCTCACAGTACAAAACGGCTTACATTCTGTGTCATACAGAATTCCCATGGCTTTAAATTGTATTGTCCCGTCATTTTTAACGGGCAAAACGCTAGCTAAATATAAATATAAACTAGAGAATTGCCCGTCAAAAAATGACGGCAATGAAATATTAAGGTAGCTAATGCTGTTTGGTGTGTAGTACTGAAATATATAATACATTAATAAATTAATATACTTTACCTATTTTGAAGCATTGTGTTGAAGAGCTGGCAATCTGTTTTGATGTTGCTGCAGCATTAGTGGTGTGGAGCTGCTGTGTAAGCGTTATGAATGTGTGCAGTGTAATACTGTGCGTGCGCGAGACCAAACCGTTAGCGTAGTTGTGTACTTACGCATTGTCGTAAAATGGCGGGTAATGTGTTGTATGCGTAGGTCTTTTGCAAGTTTCTTGTGGTGTTTTGCGTGTTTACAGTGCTGTAGCCTCGTTTTCGTTTTTTTCGGCAGCCATTTTTTCTCTTGCTTAGAGAATTTTTTAGTGTCGAAACTCTTTTATTTTGAGTTAAATGAAGGTGTAAGTTGCTTTTTTGAGGTTCTGGATGCTCCCTCTTGCTGTAGGTAAGCTTTTTATGTATGAGCTGTGTGTATTAATTGTGTTTAGAATTTTTTCATGTTTGCGAGTTGCGCCCGTTTTTTGCGAGGTCGTAATGAGTGTTAACGTGTCTCGTATGTTGTTTGCGTTGCGGGGTAAACTTTGCGAGGGTCGCAGTTGGTGTGTCGTGTTGTTTGCGTTACAACGTAAAGTTTGCGAGGGTCGCAGTTGCTGGCAAGGAACGCCTTCGGCGCTCCATGCCAGCAACTGAGGCCCTCGCCCACGGCCCTCGCTATGCGATGGCCGCGGGTCGAAGGCCTCAGTTGCTGGCATTTTACACTGAACTTATATATCTGTCTTTTCAATGACCGCCAAAGGTGATTGCTGCAAAGCCGGACAATTGAAGTATACGACGCATGCGATGAGCGTCAAAGGTGCTCAGCACGGATCTCACAATGAGCGCCGAAGGTCCACAGAGAAGCAAAAGCCTTACATTGTGTGGCAAACAGCATTGTCATGGCTTAAAATTGTATTGCCCCGTCATTTTTGATGGGCAAGTCAATAGTCACATATATATAGTTGTGGACCAAGAATGCTGTCCGTAATGTTTGTGATGTTGGTCACAAAGCCGTGTAGGCGCAGGACTTAGGCTGGATAAGCGCCGAAGGTGCTCATCTGCGAAACCTTGCATAGCAAGACGAGCTCTTGATGCATGCAGGACTAAGGCTGCATTGTGAAGGACGCAACTGCGAGCCAAGCACGTAACTCTAAAAACAAACAAAAATTATTTACAAATATAATAACTCACTCACAGACAGGACAGGGGGAGAGCCAGGAAGCCAGGGAGTGAGGTTACAAGCGATTTTTAGCCATATTTGAGGGTTTTCATCAATCCAAAACTGGCTAAGCAAGGAAAAAAATGGAGGACGAAAAACGTAAAAAATTCTGAAACTGCATGAAAATGAGGCTGAGCAAAGCCAGGCACACAGGACTTACATACACGAAAATACACGACGCACGAGGGAATTTGAAAATAAAACCAACAGCAGTCAACTCGTAACACGCAAACATTTAGCACACACACACAGAGGACAAACACACAGGGAAGAGACAGGGGGGAGATGGGGGAAAGAGACATATTGCATTCCCAAGCACAAAACGTGCAGGTTAACGAATCCTGCAATGAGTGGACCCTACAATTGGTGGGAGGAAAGGCTCGCCGAAGGCTCTCATGGCAGGGCGCTCATTGCGAGCCCCGCGATGAGCACCAAATGCGCTCAGCTTGAGGCTCGCAATCAGCGCTGAAGGTGATCACTGCAAAGCAGGAAAGTTAAATTACCCAGGGTAGAGGCTCGCAATGAGCGCCAAAGGTGTTAAGCGGGGAGCTCGCAATGAGCGCCGAAGGTGCTCAGAGGAGCAAAAGCCTCACATCATGTGGCAAACAGCATTGCCAGCCTTACAATTTTAATCCCGTCATTTTTGCTTAGGGGATTTTCGTGTATCTAAACTCGGGAATTTGGACTTAACTTGAGGTGTAACTTCACTTGCAGAGGTCCTGGGTGCCCCCCCCTTGCTGTGGGTAAGTTTTTTTATGTCATTTTTGTGTGTATTTATTGTGTTTCAGCTGCGCGCGGTTCGGCCGTCTCTGATTTTTTGGGGGGCTAAGTCCGTAAATTTTGTGTTCTAAGACCCGCAGTTCGTATTTTTTTGTGTAAGTCCGTATTTAGTGATTGCGTGTTAGATCTATTTTGTTAAAGTGTCGCTTGTGTGTGTGTTTGTAACTGCTTGTGAGGCGGTGTAGAGCCTCCACTTCCGCAAATGCGGCCCCTCGGTTTACGAGGGTCCGCATTTGCGGCCTGCAATGAGCTGCCGACGGGGGAGCCTCCACCTCTACAAATGTGGCCCCTCGCTTTGCAAGGGTCTGCATTTGCGGACCAATCTACGTCCCACGCTTCGCGAGCTCGCAAAGCGTGACGACGGTTCGTAGTTTGACCACTATTATATGTGATGTGTTTCCTTTTAATGAAAGTCACCTCAACAGGAAATTGGTTTAATTTTAAAGAGCATTAAAAACGGCCTATAAATTTGTATCTGCATTTCTTCTCTACAGTATATAATTTCTGAAAAAATATTGATTTTACGGATCCTGTAAACTAATGTGCTTGATGAGGGTGGGAGAGGGTCTAACTGCCTTATTACTTTGGCGGTTTTTATTTTAGTCACTATAGACAAACAGATTATAATCCTAATTAGTACATCAAAACCACTAATTACTATGTGTGAGCTGCTCATTTGCATATACATGCAGCAATAACATGGAATTTCCCAAGGTTGATTCACTTTAGAGAAAAATGGATGACATGAAATATAGATAGTTTTTCATACTCTTCAAGAATAACGTAAAAAAACAACAACTTTATTTGACAGTGTCCCTTTTAGCAGAATACATGGCACTGAGTTTATAATTGCCGTTGGGGGCTTGTCCATGCAAGCCCATACACTAGAATAAAGCTGTACAAGGCCTATGTTTCTGCCAATTAAATCTGCAGTCAGTGACTATAGAGCCATTTACTTCTGATTTAGTGGAAGTTTACATAGTTTTTCATGCAAAATAAGCTAATTTTGTCATGTATGTTGTCGGCTCTTTTAAATAATAATAGAAGGATGCACATTCCATGTCCCTTTAACAACTGAGGGTTAAATGTCTGCATCAGTCCACCTGTTTGCACAATTATAGACCTTGCAAATTAATCATGAAGGACTCTTAAGCTTGCTCTGTATGGTACGATCACTTCATGTACCCCAATCAAATCCTTAGCCACCAAATATTTGGGGAAAAATGGTGTTCAATAACTAAACCTTGTCCTCTCTCAGCAGCCCCATGGCAGAAATGATTGCGCCCTGATTCATGGTTACGCCTCATCCTGCTTTCATCCCTTTGCCACTCTCTTCTCACCCATAACTACCACCCTCTTTCTTCCTATAAAAAATCTTTAAATAGTTGGTGTTTTACTTGACTTTTTTAGTGCATCTGTGTAATAAAGTAACGCAAGTATGGAATAATTGTGTAGGTTACAATGTACCTAAGCAGACAACAGCATAAAGAATTATATACATATAAAATAAAATGATACACGCACACGTATTTCCGTTCAACTTGCATAACATAGAAACATGAGGGTTTTTTTTTTTTGCGTCATTCTAGCGTTTTCCGAATCTCCGTGACCTCATGGACCATAACCCACCAGGCACATCTTTATGCCCATGGTCATGATGATCCACTTGGTTTTTATGGCAGAGATACTGGAGTTGTCTGCCAGTTGCTTCTTCAATTGGCCATAGCATGCAGCTCCTGGTATTTCTAGGTAGTCTCCCATCCAAATACTGACCAGGTCCAATCCTACATGACTTTAGGGTTGTGCGATCTGTTGGTTCCCTGACTGGAATCAAACCCAGTGGTGAAAGCACCGAATCCTAACCCCATCCCTGGCAGACATGCACATGGTGTACGAAAATACCTGCTGCTACATTAATAAGATTATATGACACTACTGAAGAAACCCGAGAGCCTGGCTGAGTGTCCATTAGCTAGTTAGTAACTGATCTAGGCTGACTGTTCCAAGTAAATATCTAACCATTTGTTTCTCTGTAGGAACTAAAAACAAAATAGCATAAGTGCTGCATCCTTTAAGTGACACTGTCAACAACAGTTCGCGATCTAATGGATGATATACAATATGGAGAATCAAAATGTTTTCGAGCACATATTTTTATGGTTTTGTGATCTTGAGAAATAAGACATCCATTGCCAAGGTAAATATGGAAGGCCCTAATAATTTGATAACAAAATACTTTAATAGGATACTCAGAAAAAACACTGCTTTAGTGTAATTAAAAAATGAGCAACTTGGATTGTGCAACAATCAATGCACTAAAATGTAAATCTGCAAATACATGTGACAATACCCCTGTCTCTAGAAACTAGAGCAATACCCTTCATGTGCATAACCAGTCAAATGGCCAATAAGGACCATATAGGCACACTATTTAAAAAACTGTGAGAAAGCTCAGTCGGGAGTGAAACGGACCGTTGACAATTTTTTCAAGGAGCAAGAGGGAGGCCCGTGGAGGAGCAATATATCCAGCTCTGCTTGGATATTACACCAATTTGTGTGACCTAACCGGCAGAGGAACTGCAAGTATATGGTTGCATTTATGACTTGACATATACACTGGATATGCTATTATTGATATATAAATGTATTTAGGGACGTTTTTTTTTTTTTTAAATAGTGCTACACTTTTTCAGCAATCCTAGTATTAGCAATCTGTTTTTGTATATGAAGATTGCCCATATTGGCTATTTTGCCGGTTATGCACATGAAGGGTATTGCTCTAGTTTCTAGATAGAGGGGTATTGCCCCATATATTTGCAGATTTATATTTTAGTGCATTGATTATTGCACAGTCCAGGTTGCTCATTTATAGCACTTTTAATTACACTAAAGCAGTGTTTTTTTCTGGTTTTAGAGTATCCTATTTAAGTATTTTGTAATCAACTATAGGTGTTAAGCACCAGGGTATTGACATTTTAGTTCAATTCATCACTGTATAGCCCTAATAATTTGGCTGAAATATCAAGTAGTGTGAATTAAAAAGGCATGAGATGTTATATATGGTATAATTTAAAACAAGCACATTACATAATCAATGTTTTAATTTGTACCTGCCTTTCAGCTTTTCTGGTCAATGCACCAAGTATGGGCTGTTCTATAACTTTATGGCTGAGAATAATTGCTAATTGTTCCTTTAGGATGGTGGCTATTTTTATCTAAAGCCATAAGGAGAATACCGTAAGTGTTAGCAAACCTTCATCTTTATCAGCAACCATTCTTCATCTGGGTTGCAAGTGCTCATTCTTCGCAGTTGTATATATTTAGACTGAATAGCAGTTATTGTCTAAGTGGCTGCTATTTTACACTAAGAGCTGGGCTTCTGGATGACAACACATGAATTTGAGACAATTTCATCAGTGATCTCGGAGATCATGTGATGTGACTGGGAGTCCTGGCTCATATCAGGCTGTGATCCATCAGGCTTCTCCATTGAGAGAAGTAGAACTTATCCATATTGTAGGTATGTGAAGAGTAAGCTAGCAGCCAACCAGGGACCATGATCTGAGGAGGGTAAGTATGTGCTAGTGTAAAATATATTATACTAGTGAATTGCCCGTCAAAAAATGACGGGCATAAAATTGTAAGCCAGGCTTTTGCTACCCTGAGCACCTTCGGTGCACATTGCGAACCTTTCCTCCCGCCTATTGTATGGGCCGCTCATTGCAGGGTTCATTGACCTGCAAGTTTTGTGCTTGGGAATGCCATGTGTCTCTTTCTCCCCCCTGTGCGTTTCTCTTCTGTGTGTCTGCTGACTGTTTGTGTGAGGGGCGCTGACGGCCTTTGTTTTATTTTCAAAGTCCCGGGCGCCTGGCGTTGTTGGTGTAAGTGTTACTGTCTTTGCCGTTGTGTATTTTCTAAGACCCGTGTTACTGGCTTTGCTCAGCCTCGTTTTCATCCAGTCTCAGAATTTTTTAAGTTTTTACGTTTTTTGTCCTCCATTTCCCCCCCGCTTAGCCGATTTTCGAGTGACGAAACACGTCAAATAAGGCTCAAAATCGATTGCAACCTCACTCCCAGGCTTTCTGGTTCCCCCCCTGTGCCGTCTGTGAATGTGTTTTTTTATTATTATTATTTTTCATGTTTTTTCCGAGGTTGTATTTTTCCCCTGGGCTCGCATGTGTGTCTGGGCCGCTGGCTGCAATGAGCATTTCTGCCTAAGTCCCGCGTGCTTCAATGCCTCAACTGCTCGCCTCGCTTTGCGAGGCTTGCAGGGCAATGAGCTCCTCTGGTGCTCATTGCCTAAGTCCTGCGAGCTCGGAAGGCTTCAATGCCTCGGAGGCTCGCAAGTGTGACGACAAATCACAGTTGGACAATTATGATATGTGATACAGTAGAGTTAACTGGCACCCATTGGAATTGGTAGATGCTGGATATATGTAGTTTCTGGTTACTTGAAACTTACTATAAAAGAGGCATAGATTAGGTGCACATAGAATGCTCTGCTAAGTATATGTGTCAGAGAGGGCTGTTCTAGCAGCAGCAGCTTTCACTCCTCACTTACACACCTGTACGTTCGCCTGGATTGTTCGGTGCTGAACCCGGGGAATATAATTTCAACACTGCCCTGGCTCAGTCACTCATGCCTGTCTGCTTCCAGGTAACACAGAATTGCAGAGACATACAGTGGATAAAATCTAGGTGCCTGTAAGCATTTTGTGGCATGACAACATGGCTCCTGGCATTTGTTGAGACCTAACAAAATTAATCTCCCCAAAGTAAAACTAAAATTTAAAAATAATAATTTGCCACAGAAAGGATGACATTCAATTGACGAAGTACATGTTAGTATCTATAGTTTAACATTATTATTCTATATATGTAACCCCAACTGTGTCCATAAAGGAAAGCTCATGTTGCATTTTGTCTATAGAATTATTCACAAAGGGCTACAATAGAGCATACCCACTTATTTGGTATTGCACAGAATGCAAAAAAGGCAATGCATGTATGATAAATCAATATAACCAGTATGGAAGATGCTTCAGAAAATATCATAATAACCAGAAAATTACTCACCTTCCTAGTTAATATAGCCTTATATGCTGCCTGGTTGATGTGGCCACTGAAACTGTACTGGCTGTTGAGCCATCTAACACAATATTCTGATTTAAATATTTATTTACATATTGTACATGGCAAAATCAAGAACAAACATGCTTCAGTTAAATAAAAAAAAATAAAAAAAAGTATTTTGCATGACGAGTCATCAGCGTAGATCAGAGAGGTAAACGAGCATAGCTTAGTGTCAGGCTGGGACAGTTAGTCTCGTCTCACATAAAACACGTTGTAACCAAGTTCTGACAGTCCTCCAATCAGCAAGATCCATAATGGAATAAAAACAAAACATAAGTACATATTTGAGAACTGTTCCAGTCTTGCACACAGAGCCAGGCAGAATGCAAGTTTGAGGAGCATGGCTGTCAGATACCAGGACTTTTTCTTCATATTTTGTGCACCATTCCTAGGATCAAACCCAGATCGACATCTTCCTGCCATCTTTACAATCAGCATGACCAGAAGGATGGTGTCAAATATCCAAACAGGAATGAATATGATAAACCAGCTCCACTGAGCCTTGTCATCCAGTTTCAGTACCAACATGATCAGGAAGAACAAGGTAAACAGCCAGGTGAGCAGCACTCTCTGTGCCAGGGACATTCTCATTTAAACGGATTTAGAGGGGATCTTGAGCCCAGAAGAAGAGTTGTTGGCCTGTGCTTAAGTGAGAAATGACAGTTAGTATATAAATACAGACACATGGTTTGGGTGGCACTGGTTCTACATATCAATCCTATGATAAATGCTAAGGGCAAACTGCACTTACTGTGATCCGTAGAACATACTTAAAGGATGGGGGACACTATACTCTGTTCCACTTGGTATTGGGAAATATTTAGATATGTGACTATTAACTTTGACAGACTGGTTACTGTAAAGGCCTGAATATATTCGAGAATGACCGGGTCGATACCATATCTTTTTTTAAGGCAGCAAAAAGGAAGGACCTATCGATCCGGTCATGTGCGCACTTTAAGAATTCCAGACACATAGGTATACTGGGCTAAAAGTTGGAAGAAGCAACAGAAAACACATTTCAGAAGCAAATGTCTGCTATCTCCATGTTTGTTTGGGTGTGGCCAATCCAGAGTATAAGCAAAAATATATGGAAACCACGTGGGCACTTAGGGTAACCAACAGCACTCTGGCTATAGAAAGTTCTTCACCTGCACACTTTTTTTACTGCTTCAACAAACGATGGGACACAAAAAATCCAAGAAAATAGCTAAAAAAAAAAAAAAAAAGACAAACCTAGATAGTTGTTTTTCTTGCATTGAAATGCTTAAAACCCCTGCACCCCCCTTTTGGAAAGCTATATGTGGTTTAGCCAGTGGGGGGAAAGTAGCTTATTTTTCATAGAGCTCCTTAAAGGCATAACGAAGTTTCCTGGATTATGAATGCATCTGGTAGAGGAGAATCAGTAGTGTATGCAAAACTTTTTTCCCTGAAAAAATACCAAAATAAACATTTACAAACGCACAATGCAAGCTGAGGCTTTTGTTAGTTGACACCCCTTAAAATCCCTGCTAAGATTAGCATAAAATTCATAATTTGTTTTGGTCAATCAGGAGAAAGCAGAGGTTAGCGGTTACATTTGTATCATACTCTGGGGTTCCTGTGTTGCAAATCAGCCTAGGATATGTAGTGTCTTTCACTTTTATCCTTGTGCTCCAAATTCAGCTGTGAGCTCAGACCCCGCCCAACCATGTGATTCCATCCTGCAGCAAGTACTTCCTTTGAAAGGTCAAACTCCATACCTAGCTGCATTTTCTCTGCATACTTGGCTATGTAAGCTCCTGGTGGGTGTGCGAAGTTGGATTTTACTTTCTTGCCTATAACTTTATAAATACATTGAACTCATAGAACGCATATTTTTCTGATAATCACTGCCTGTTTCTTACCAAACATTTGAAAGCCAGGAATCTTATATATTGTGATATATCCTGGCACACCTGAAGTTCTTCAGAAGAGGGTCCTGGATTTGGTACAAAAGAAGTTTGCACAGGGATCTAAACAACTTTTTTCTAATCCATGCATCAATTATTGTTTTATTACAAATACTATTGTAATGTTTAAAAACATGTTAAATGCACAATACAAAACTAGAAGTTCCACCTCCAGAATGTGGAGGAAAGGAGACTATGCTAAAAGAAAATGAGCAGAACTGAATGAAAGGGTAACCATTTAAATATATCTGCATCAGCATTTCACCCAGTATAGCTGTAGTGATACGACATATTTAATGTAAATACTATATAGCTGTAATCTCATATTCTTGCCACTTGTAAACATTACAGTACAGAAATAGCTGCCACATATATATATATATATATATATATATATAAAAATCTCAGAGCTGTGTGCGCAGCTCAAGACGACAACAAATATTTATAACACTTAAAAACTCCCTAACAAAATTAAATATTAATTGCACGGTTCATTATAAAGTGCTATAGGATTTTATTTTATAATCATATATAAACATGAAGTAGAGCTTCAGGTTATCAGAATTCAAATGGATTTATCATAGGACAAGTTAGGTCTTGTTGTATTCTCCATTTCCACACTCCGTTTTAAAAACAGGGATCTAAATTACATTTAATATGACTAAAAGGAACGAAAGAATAACCCATACACTACTGGTGTTCAATTCAAAAGATGGATGAAAGCATCAAACCCACAGACAGACAAAAAAGAAATGTACAGCTGAAGAAAACAACAACACAGAAGGACTCCTTTTTTGTTTGTTTCACACTTATGTTTTGCACTTTCAATATTTGCACTTCCCCTTTCTTCCTTTTCACTGTCAGATATGGTGCCATGTTTCACAGATGTGACCTAAGCTCACACCCATAGGGAGGGGCTTCACATTACTGCATAGTGTGACACAGCATGTCACTGTAAGCTTGGAATAGGACAGTATAAGACACTGGTAGTGTGAAGCCTCTCTCTAAGGCTGTGGCACCCTACATAAGAGAGAACAAGAAAGAAGGAGATGTTCTAATAGGTAATTATCTGTTACTTTGGGGCGTTAAGAGTACTTCTCTGAAGTCCCCAAAGTAAAAGATTCTCACCTTTTAGTGAAGTATACATTTTCTATGACAATTACAATGAGAATAAAATTAAGTCACCTAATTGAAAAATGTATAAAAAGCGACACAAATATATTAAGAGTCTAAAGTTTTAAAGAACTTAATAGCTCTAAAAAAAAACTTCTTAAAGTGTAGCAACAAAGTCTTTGAATACTGCTTCTACAAAAGTCTTTATCTGAAAGGAAGTCCAAATAATAATCTGGCATAGGCAAGATAGATCAAACCTCAGAAAGTCCTTAAGGCACCTCAAAAAATAAGTAACCAGTACCATGATAGGCTTCAGGCCACCCTGCCCAGGCCAGGGATTCCCTTGTGGCTGCTACCATCTACAGTGGACATTGCACACCAATTCCAATCATAAGATAAGGGTAAGACACCATAATCCAAGGACCTGGTAATCATTTACATATGCCATTATTATACCTCATATTTGTTTGTGGTCCTTAAATGTAAGTGCATTCTGGTTTACAATATTGGGTTATATTTGTTTTTTAAAACTAATAAATTATTTTACACTACCTGTATTATTTTTTGTATTTCTTCTGTTAGTTTTTTTAGACATAAAAGGGAACATACTTCTGTTTTGATCTGTTAATTACCCGAGTTTAGTGTGAGGTGGGTGCTTTTCCCATATATTTCACATACCTGGAGTAAGAGGACGCCAACTGCTAAAACGTCGATATGCAAATCTTTGTGCTCCTCAGGCCCATTGCTAATGTAAAAAACAATCTCTTTGGACACAACACTATTGATAGGGGCCTGCAAAAAAAAAAAAAAGAAAGTCATCAAGTAAAATACCTCCACAAATGTAAAGACAAGTACAACATGGGTTCAAGACTACTCCAACTTATCCTTAAAAGCTGGATCCAGGCCATATTGTATACATCCCTAACTGACTAATGTGTATGCTGAACACCAAAGGACTAACGGATGAGCCTGGGTTAAACCTTGCACTCCATTTTTCTGCAATATTATATCTCCACATGGTTTATTTACTTATAGTACATAATAGAACATTAAAAAGGGACACTGAAGTTACAATATGTGCTCTGCACCATCAGATAGAGAGTCGTACATTACATGGAAAAGCTGTGTACATTTATATATATATATATATATATATATATATATATATATATATATATATATATATATATATATACACTGTATATATATTGTCCCTTTTAGTTATTGCCTCCAGAATCCCTCCCATAGAGAATAGTGATCAGACCGTAACTGTAGCACCGATACCATTTCAGGTGTATGGATTTTTATATTCACAGATGTGGCTCAGTGGGTAAAAGCCTATGTTTTTAGAATCGTAATGTTTTAAATAATTATTTTGACTAAATAAAAACTACAACTCTCATCTGTCCCATATTAACACACACATTATTTAAAAATCACTATAACTAATTATATTTATATGCTTTGTATTTGTGAAAAAGAACAATATAAGTAACAAAGCTAATTTTGGAAATAGAACATTTTTACTATTCAGCATTTTTTTTGTGTTGTTCAATCGTGTCTGTCTCTACGTGACCGCACACACCTTGCTGATCCATTTGGTATTCACTGACCAGGCCCAACCCTGCATGGCTTTAGGGTGGTGTGACCTCTTGGTTCCCGGACTAGAATCGAACCCAGGTCGTAGCCCTGAATCCCAACCAGGGAACCCTGGTACTACACCCAAATATTGGAACTGTGACATTCCTTCCAAAACCTGCCCGCCTGATTATAATTATTTCCACTTGTAAGTGCAGCTCATTATTTACTCTGAAAATACAAGAGCAAATTATATGCAGCTAATCACTTGGGTCAAGACATTATTATCTTGGTTATTTTAACAGCAATTAAAAAGGAATGCATCCCCCCCCCCCCCCCCAATATGCTTTTTAACCCTCTATCTACATTTTCTTGTCAAACACCCCCAGGCCCACTCAGCAGCACCATTCATCCCTCCTTCCCCCTCAGCAACACCATTCAACCCCCAACCCCCTCAGATGACATGTTTACCCCACAAACCCCCCAGGCTCCCCTCAGCAGCAATATTAACTCCCCAACCCTGCAGGTCCCCCTCAGCGGCATCATTCACTCCCCCCAAAAAACCCAAGGCCCCCTTGTCGCACCATTCAAGCCCCTGAGCAGTCATATTCAACCCCCAGGCCCTCCTCAGTAGCCATATTCATCCCCAGGCCCCCTCAGCAGCACCATTCACTCCCCCTATGTGGTAGGATAAATGCTTCTGACATTGCTGTGTTTTATGTTTGCTGGTTTATGCACAATTATTTAAAAAAAGACAAAAAAACAATATGGCGCATATCAATTCTATAGATGGCCTACTAGACAATCCCAAATTTATTTATTAGCTAATCACAGTTGATCGTTGTAAATAAAAAAAAAATCCTTCAATAATATTAATCACTAGCTGTGATGTCAACCTGGCTTTCTCAATGTAAATAAGAGCAGAGGAGGAAACTTTTTTCTAGTTCACAGATTCCTTGCATATTTTTTTTTTTTTACAATGACTTTGCTTATTCCCTTGGAGGCATTATATAAACCCATCAATTATCGCTTATTGCAGTTACACAATAAAAGAAGCATTCGTTACTATGCAACAGGAAAGCAAAACGCGTTGTGCGCTATACAAATCTTTTTGGAATGGCATCCTCCTTATGAGGAGCTTCTCTCATCTTCTAAAGCAATGCACTTTTTGAAAATGTTGAGTCTGACTAAGTACATATTTACTCATGGGGAAAAGTCATACAGCTAGGTCTTTATTAGAAACAAAATGCATGTCTGATACTTCGTCTGGTCATTGGATGCATCCATGACACTTTAGTGACGTTACATGTGCAAGGAGAGCATTTGTATTTCTGCAGAAGCATAGCTTGGTGTAATTGATGCAAACGCTCTGGTTCTGAGTGTGTGGGGAAAGGAGTAGGTGTCAAATTGTTAAATATCCATAATTTTTACAAATCTACCCTTTTCTTAAGCCTTAACTATGTGTATATTTTTATCAACCAGGCAACGATGAAGCCAAACAGGGTGGAAATTAGGTACAGACTCTTCAAAATTATGATTTTTTATACATGTATTTTTATATAGAAACATTTATAAAAATGTTTTTATAGCCATAGCATCAATCTTGTGTTGGTGCTTTGGAAATAAGCTTAAAAACAGGGCCCTCCATACTTTGCAATGTGTTAATTTTGTTTTTGTTTATACTTAACCCCTGTGTAGCTCTACGTAATATGTTGGGAGTGTTACAAATAAAAGATAATAATAATAATAATAATAATAATAACATACACAATTGCTAATCTTGTTCACTTGTTACATACATCACAAAATGTGCTGTTTTTCTTGAACTACGGTGGTCCTTTGACAATGAGGTCTAATAGTAAAGAAAATGTTCTGTCCAATTTGTAAGTCCTGGGATATCAATACATCTTTATGTCCCTCATTTCTGTCAAATTTGAGGATGCCATCTGTACATGTTTAGTTCAAAAGATCAGACTGAAAACAAAGAATATGATGCCAGTATTATAAAACTGATTACGTAAATTGTTAGTTGGCACCAAGATTTTAATTTGTCCTTCTAAAACCGCCTAGAAAGGCCTTGAAATTCTAATGTTTAATCCTTTTTCTGTTATGCTATTCTTATAAATTGTATCCTATGCAATCTTTTGAACAATGAGTGCACAGATTGCTGATGACTCCATAGATAGAAGGATATAACCTAAAGCAACTTACTCATCAGATCTGTGGCAAGCTCTGTAAAGAAGGTACCTGGAATCTCAACTCACCGTATGTACTGAAAAACAATACCGAAAATGATATTAAGTCTGATGAAAAGTGGTGGGGGTGCGGTGTGAGGTGTGAGTGTGTATATGTATTTTATAGATTAACGGGGTCTCAATAATTACTTTAAAAATGCTATTGTGTTATATTTTACAAAAGGTTACTTCCTTTGGGTCTTGTTCTGTAGTTCACCTGCGCCAACTGATATATTGTGCTTATGGGAACAAGCTCTAAGGTCCCATAAACTACACATTTGAATATACTTTCTTTACTGCAATAATAAATAACACATTTTTTTCCTTTGGGGGTTACAATGTCTAAAGAGACAAAAGAAAAGCGAACTGTTTTGGTTGCAGCAGTGTAATACCATTTGCAAGGAACTTGTGATTCTTGGTCATTTCGGAACATGCCGAGTGAAAGAAGCTCCAGAGGACAAATTAATTAGTTCTATAAAAACCAGAGAACAAATTAGTTCTAGAAAAAGAATTATACAACTATGAAATAAGCATCAATTGTGTTTTTTTAGCTCTGGTGATATAGGGCTGTACTGGGAAATGTATTATGCTTTTGCGGATATGTATTTATATCACAATCATGTTATATAGTAGGAGAGTAAGCACTCCCTGGTTATTCTGCCACAACTCAATTATATTATACAATATTCACAAAGTTAGGCGTCAGAAGCCACGGCAGTCCGGCTCCTGGGATAAATTAAAATGATAATTCCTATCTACTATCTACTGAAGATGCATTATATCGGTGCTAAAAACAATAGTGTCCCATGAGATATTGGGCTTATATTTTAAAAGAATAGCCATTCAATTATTCTAAAATTTCCCCGAGTGTGAAATGCTTAGAAGGGGTTGATGTGCCGGGCCGATCTGAAGTCCTAGGAGGAACCACGTGGTAAACATTTCTAAGTTGAGATAATGTATGGGGTCAAGCGGGACCATTTTAATGTTCACATTTTATATCAATACTTTTGAAAGCAAAAAAAAAAGTGTTTAATGGCTTGACAATGAGCTACATTTTTACAACGTGAAAATATTATATTTACCGTAATTAAATTATACTGTTCATTCAATATGGGTTCATTTATTTAGTTGCCGTTTAACAATAAAATCAGCACTAGAATAAGAAAATGTAATCTAGCTCTTAAAACCTGCATGTAAAATGTTGTTTTAGACTTCAGTGGATATGCTGCTCTCCACCCCTATCAGGTGTCCATGGGGTATGAGAGGATCTGCTCACGAGGAACGCCATGTTATAATAAAAACAGTGAATAATCCATCTCTGTAAATATATAAGCACTATAGTAAATTATGTAAATGAGAGGTTTTAACCATAAGCAGGATAACTTACTCCCAGTCCAGGCCCAAACCATAGTCCAAAACAGTCCAGTCAGGCCCTGGGCATGAATATATATATATATATATATATATATATATATTTATTTATTTTATTTTTTTCTCCTAAGGCCAATTTAAGAGGGTCCTCCACACACCTAATTTGAAGTGCCGCCCGCACACACGCAAACACCTGCCTCCCTATTGGGCACTAATAAGCCTGGGCTTAAAAGTCTATATTCCAATCTTTTAAAGATTATTCTATATTAGAATTCTATTCATTTCTGACTGGTAATCAATATTATTATGCTAAATAACCATTTGAAAAATAAATTGTATGGAAATAAATAGGGGGATAAATAAAAATGAGAATGATATCACGTGGTGAACACAAAGCAAGGGTAGTCCGTATATGGGGTAAGTCAGGTGCCCAAGCCCTTAAGTTTCAGCCGTCACTGCATTATTATTCTGTTCCCTTTTGATTGCCAATATAACCAACAAAAATATGTGTATGTGTATCGATAAGAATATGAATTACAAGTACCCTGCACCATCGTGTAGAACAAATAAAAACAAACAGAAAGTGTGTAAAGAATTTTTCATTTGAAGCTCTTTTCACTTTATTATAGCGGTTTAAATAAAAATGTTGCTGCGATAGATTTTATGGCAACAAAGGTCCGCAAAGGTAGGACTATGGTATTCCCAATAGTAACATATACAGATGTGAGCTGGACCATAAACAAGTCGGAGCAACGTAGAATTGATATCTTTGAATTGTGGTGTTGGAGAAGACTGCTTAGAGTCCTTTGGACTGCAAGAAGATCCAACGAATCAGTAACACAGGAAATCAAGACAAACTGGTCATTGGAAGATTTGATCATGAGGCTGAAGCTCAAATA
The DNA here is from genome assembly GCA_027410445.1 of Discoglossus pictus. Classification (NCBI taxonomy): domain Eukaryota; kingdom Metazoa; phylum Chordata; class Amphibia; order Anura; family Alytidae; genus Discoglossus; species Discoglossus pictus. Next base: position 372,289,241 of record CM050167.1, read on the forward strand.
TTTTGGCCATGTCATGAGAAGACAGGATTCCCTAGAGAAGATTTTGATGCTGGGAAAGATTGAAGACACACAAAGAGGATGGCGATAGATGAGGTCACTGAAGCAAGGAGCATGAGGAAGCTCAGAGGGGCAGTGGCAAACAGATGTGCTGCGGTCCACAGAGAGTCGGATATGACTGAACAACAGCAACAAGCAGGACTCATGGCACTGTGCGATACATAGAGCTATAGGCATACTGCATCAGCTCCTGAATGGACCAACAAATACAAGCTTCCTCCAAAATGCTAATATTTACATTTACTGCAATAAGGATTCCACATTTGAAATTACAACATCTACAAACCCAAAGATGATAATAATGAGTCCCATGCCCATTTATGGCACTACCACCTACATACAGCACAGGTTGTCATGTCCCTGCAGTACACAGACCATATGAATCAGACTCTTCCTGCAATCTGCTGCCATCACAATGTGCTGTAGTTCCAGCTGTAATAGGTGACAGCCAGGCCATTATGTGAATGTATATGTGTTATACTCACCCAAGACAGCTGGGACATTCTCTACGGTGCACTGACACAGCACCGAGCCCACATCTCCAGCATTACGTGCGGTAACCCCGGCTAATCCTCTCATAATTCATTACAAATACTCCTTGTAGTAAATGTAAGCGACCATCTACACCAAGGAACACAGGACTTCCGGCTTTTCTCATATTACTATTGGACAGCGAGTCTGTCAATCACGCAATACCACTCCATTGCCTTAAATGACTGGGTGCGTCAGGTGACATGTAACTGCAGGCAGCGTACCGATGACGTATTAGAATGCCTGCGGGGCAGCCATAATTGTTAAGGGCACAGTGAAATTGAACTGGCACGAAAAGAAAAGAGACAAAGGAGTATGAACTAAAAAAAGCTACGAAATGAGGAAAAGGGTTAATGTATTAACACTGCCAGTAGAGTTTCATTGTTGTTTCCAAGTCTTAAGATAGGCAACTATCTAGCTATAAATAGGTCATTGCTATATATATATATATATATATATATATATATATAAACATATATACAATTACATATTTAATTAGGTATATTTACATATTCAATGTGAATATGATATATATTTTCTTATGTTTAATTATGAAGATAAAAAATATATATATTCCTTCCCAAAAAGTAAATCCTGTCAGCAGCCGTTGTACCACTATTTCAGCAATGCTTGGTACAATCCCTTCGCGCTGATTGGCTGATTACGTCGTGACGCCAGCGGGTTACCAGGGTGCTTGTTTTTTTTTTTTTTTTTTTTTTTTCTGCGGCCGCTTGTGCGCTTGCGCTGAGCATAGCACAGACAAGAGAGGCGCGCGCCCGTTGCTCGCGCACGCGGCATCCCTTCTTACCCAGTGTCTTGCGCTCAGGGGGGCGCGCGTGCGCTTGTGTGGACGTCAAGGCTCATGTTCCGGTGAAATTCAAACGGCTCCGTCCGGTCTTTACGGCGGGAGGAGGGAAGCGGTGGCTGCAGGTAAGTGTGTGAGGGTCCTGGGCAGTGATGGGTACCGGTTTATAGCCGTAACGTTGTGGTATTTGTGTTGTACAGCACTGTGTGTGGGGTGGTATGGGCAGTGTGAGTGTATAAAATGGGTCTGTCATGCACTGTATGTAGTTAGAGGGCTCATACTACAGTCTAGACACTGAGGGCTGGCAGCAGGCACCGGCTGTGACCTAACAAAGGATGCTCTGCAGGATGTGCTGGTGCTGTGCAGGTCCCCGGGTGCTGTGCAGAGTGGACAGGTCCCCGGGTGCTGTGCAGAGTGGACAGGTCCCCGGGTGCTGTGCAAGCTTGACAGGTCCCCAGGGTGCTGTGCAGAGTGGACAGGTCCCCAGGGTGCTGTGCAGAGTGGACAGGTCCCCAGGGTGCTGTGCAGAGTGGACAGGTCCCCAGGGTGCTGTGCAGAGTGGACAGGTCCCCCGGGTGCTGTGCAGAGTGGACAGGTCCCCCGGGTGCTGTGCAGAGTGGACAGGTCCCCCGGGTGCTGTGCAGGCTGTGCAGGTCCCCCGGGTGCTGTGCAGGTCCCCGGGTGCTGTGCAGGTCCCCGGGTGCTGTGCAGGTCCCCAGGGTGCTGTGCAGTCTGGACAGGTCTTGATACCCTAGGCAATTTTCACTTGTACTGATCATCTGCCCATCATCCCTTATTATAACCTTCTCTTGCTGTTTAGTTGTTAAGCCATTTTCAACTCTCCGTGACCTTATGGACCATGGTATGCAAGACACATCTGTCACCCACTGCCCATCTGAGCTCCATCGAGCTCATGATCATTACTTCAATGACCTTCCTATCTCCATGTCTTCCGTCTCCTTCTTTGTATGTCTTCAAGCTTACCCAGCATCAATGTATTCTCTATGGAACCATGTCTGCTCCTGATATCGCCAAATATTGGAGCTTCCGCCTCATGATCATACCTTCTACTGAACAGTTTGTCTTTATTTCCAGTAGTACTGATTTATTGGATCTTCTTGCAGTCCAAGGGACTCTAATCCGTTTTCTCCAATTCAAAGGCACCAATTCAACGGGCGCACAGACTTATTTATGGTCCAGCTGTCACATCCGTATGTTACTCCTGGGAATACCATAGATCTAACTATGTGTTCCTTTGTTGATATTGTAATATCTTTACTTTTTACTAGTTTGTCCAGACTTGCCATAGCTTTCCTCCCTAGAAACAAACGTCTTCTAATTTCATGGCTGCAGTCGCAATCTGTAGAGATCTTGGATCCCAGGAAAATGAAATCTGTCACTATCTACTTCCCTTATATGACACCTTTTATGTGTAATTACAGATCTTCAAACCAAATGCATGTCATCAATTCTAGTTTTAAATTGACACAGCAAAGGTTACAAATAGGGTAAGACATAATTATATGTAATCACAAGTACTTTAGCCATTAAATGTTAAGTAATTAAAACAGATTTTACTACTTCAAGCATTACCAGATACCAGATTTGCCAGTAGGTTCATATCCCCAGGGAATAAGCACAAATTTGTCTATAATCTGCAATTCAAAGAGATATAGATAGTTGTTAGTGGATCGTAAAGACTGGCTGGAAGCAATTGCAAACTTTGTTGTTGTTGTGTCAGACTTAGTGACCCTATTGACCTCAGCATGCCGGACACAATAGTTATGCCTCTGGTCGTGCTTATCCTTATGGTTGTGTTGGCAGAGATACAGGAGTGAGTTACCAGGTCCTTCTCCAATGGACTGCAATTTCTGACCTCTCTACTATGACCTGCCCATCTTGGGTGACCCTACATTGTTGTTAGTTTAAATATAAAACAAATCAATTGTAATAAACACCTGTTTAATTTACATGGTTGTTATTATATATATATATATATATATATATATATATATATATATATATATATAAATAAAACAATGCCCGCTGTATTAAACCGCTTTTAAGCAAAGCACTCGGTTGGATTTTACACAAACCAAGAATCACTCATATACAGGCCTGGTTCAAGCTTTTGGCTATCATCAGTATGAGGTAGATTCTGGTTTGTGCAATAGATTTTGTAGGATTGGGTATTCCACAACAATTATTTAGTGTATGGTGAGAAAAGCTCTCCACCGTACAGAGTACAGAAAACAAATAATACATTAATAAGCCAAAAGCTTGAAACAGGCCTGTATATGAGTGGATTCTTGGTTTGTATAAAATCCAACCCGGTGCTTTGCTTAAAAGCTGTTTAATACAGCGGGCATATGCTTTAAGGGAGCAATGTATAAAGTTGCTATTTTTCGATTAAAAGAGTGAGGTACATTGTATTCTCATTTCCATGTCCCTGCCTTTTAGTCATGCAAATGGGCTTACTAATGTATTATTCATTTTATATTTATATATATATATATATATATATATATATATATATATATGTCGTTCAGTTGGTTACTACTCTCTGTGACCTCATTAACAGCAACACACCATACTGATCCACTTGGTATACATGGCAGAGATACTGAAGTGGGTTTGTAAGTTCCTTCTCCAGTGGGCCTCAGCATACAGCTCATGGTATTACTAGGTTGTCTCCCATCCAAGTTCTGACCAGGCCCATCCCTTGGCTTCAGGCTGGTGTCCCCTATTAGTTCCCTGACTGGAATCGAGCCCAGGTCGCAGATATATAAAATCTTATAACTACATGTGTAGTAATGACCAGTGGTTACACTCTCACCTAGTGGTTGATGGTTTTGATTTACCAGTAGTCGGCTAACAGCCTTATTAAATTGCGATTCAGCAAATTTAAAAGGGCTCTATTTAAGCACACAGCATATTTTTTTTTACAAAAGTTTTTAGTTAGTGAAGACCTTGCTTTTGGATAGAAGTTCACTAACTAAAAACATCTGTAAAAAAAACTGTGTGTTTAAAAAGAGCCCTTTTAAATTTGCTGAATCACAATTTAATAAGGCTGTAAATATCCAGGACTGTCAGAGTTGTGTAGTTTTAAGACCAACACCTGAAAACCACATTGCACAGTCTGCAGTTCAACATAGTTATTTATGCAGTTCTGTCTTGGATTCCAGATTTGATTGGCACATGAATCCGTTACAACCTGGTGTATCACTCTTTTTTTTTTTTTACAAGATAGGTGTGCTCAGTTGAATCAGACATACAGCGCTTGTAATCTTAAACCTGTTTTTCACACTTGGTTCGCGAGTTTGGTAATTATGTGGCGGTATAATGTATAAAGATATATGTTCATGTGTGACCTAATAAACTGTTATTGCTCACCACCTATATGTGTCTAGCCTTTTCCTTAAAGGGCCAGAGTAAGAGTTTTTTTTTTTTAAATATCTTTTTTATTTTACCCTTTAATTAACATTAAAATGTAATGTGACAAAACACAGCTTTTGCAAGAAAATATTATTTAAAAACATAGTTCCCATCAATCATGGATAGTGCTGCACTCCTCCTATAGTTATGTTTTTCAAGTTAACGGAGCTCAGTAGACATTTTTTAATTAAATTATTATAATTTATTTGTAACGCGCCAACATATTCCGTATTGCTGTACATGGTTTAAGTTCAACGCAAAAACAATAGCAATATCAACATGTTGCAAAGATGGAGGGCGCTGTCTTTGAGCTTACAATCCAGTCTCCAAAGTGCTTTCTCCAAAACACCTTGTAAGATTGAAACCGTGCAAATTTACAATCTAAAGTAACTAAATGATTCTTGTTCTTCTTACATTTGTCAAGCTCATTATGCCAAGGTGCGGGTCAGTCTGTGAATCTGTTTCACACGGTTTTAATTAAGGTATTTGGGGGTCTTTACTGACTGCTGCTTTCACCGCTACGACCTGGGTTTGATTCTAGTCCGGGAACAAGAGGTCACGTCACAATGAAGCCAAACCGGGTTGGGCCTGGTCAGTACTTGGATGGGAGACGACCTAGGAATACCCGGAGCCAGTGTATCTCTGCCATGAAAACTAAGGGGATCAGCATGGCCACGGACATAAAGATGTGCCTGGTGTGTTACAGTCCATGTCGGACACCAGTAAGCAAAGCACAAAAAAGAAACTGAATGACACTGATAACACAGGTAAATCACTGCAGGGAAGGCGGTTGGAAAGCAGTGTTATCTGGACAAAAGATAAAGACAGCATGTGTCCCCCCCCACCCCCCTTGACACCTGCTACCAGTTGGAGAGATGCTTATCTGCCGGTGTCTAAAACACTACACTTCAAATGTCATTGATTTTTCTTCATATACTAATTGTATTGGTAATCAATAACTGAATAAACAAATTAAACCCTATTGTATGAGCACTGCATTTGCCCTTAAACATTGATATACTGGTAGAGGAACCATTGTGAGTGTTTAAAAGAGTGCATGTGATAAGACATCTCAGGCCTGGTCAGGATGGGAGACCACCTAGGAAGGGGCTGTATGCTGTGACCCACTGGCGAAGGAATTGTCAACCCACTCCAGTATCTCTGCCATGAATGCCAAATAGATCAGCATGGTGTGTTATGGTCCTTGAGGTCATGGAGAGTTGGACACGACCGAACAACGCAAACACAAGCATAATTAAGCAGGAAAAAAAGTCAAACAACTAGTTTTTAATTAGAAAACAATACATATTGAGGCCTCTCAGGGCCATGGAGGGATCTCTGGATGTTTGTGTACATTTTTGGAGCACTATGGGTTTGTCCTTTACTTCAACAATATGTTTCTGCGTCGGTGAGTGTTAATATCCAGTTGTCAAACAAAGTTCCTATACTTCTGCCTGTTCCATCCCCCACCCCTTCCTCTACAAACACAGCTTTGTGGATTTGATGAAACAAACACTGTATGGATTCCTGCACTCATAAACTCAGTTTTAAGAATTTCAGGTTTCCCCCCCAAAAATTTGTTTAGGCCCAAATGTTGTTAATTTGGTATATTCTTGACAAACAGGTGTCTGTTTTTTGTTTTTTCATGATCTGCGTTGGCCCTTTAAACTGTGCCTTGTGCTTTTTTTTACAATGGAACATTTCTGTAATCTATATTGAGGTTCTATGTTACACTGAATAGTAATCTAAGTCGTTTCAACTATGTGCACCTTCACTTCCCTTCTAGATAAATGAGCTGGCATTTCGCCGTGCTATGAAGCAGGAAGCATCATTTTAGATAAAGCATTTAATATTAATAGTGTGAAGGTGACCCTACAGATGTATGCCTAAAGTGGGCATGTGGGGGTAAAGCTGTCTGTCATGCCGGGGTCTAAAATGTCTGAGGATTATAAAGTTCCAGGAACCTCCTGATACAATTTATATTCATTGCTTAACAACAAACTAACTGTTAATAGACAATAAAGACCTTGGCAAGACCTTCTTTAGCAAGTATTTAATCTCCTTATGACTTGATGTGTGTTTTTATTTACTCATAACCATTCTACATGTCACTTTCCATTTCCTTGTATATATCTGTGTTTGGCCATATTTGTCCTCTACGCAGAGGACACTGAAAACCTGTTTGCTTGTACACCCACACTTGCGCACACACAGACAAGCACGTGTTAACTTATTTTACCCATGGGCAAAATATTGTTTTCCAATCCATCCTATATTGTGACTTAATGAACGAGGGCCTCATTCAAATGTGATTTGGCCAATTGAATCGGGCTCTATATAAGCACATAGCATATTTTTTTACATAAGTTTTTAGTTAGGGAAGACTTTGCTTTTGGATACAAGTTCACTAACTAAAAACTTCTGTAAAAAAAGATGCTCTGTGCTCATATTGAGCCCTATTCAATTGCCCACAACACAATTGAATGAGGCCCCAAGTATTGTGACTTTATTTTTCACAGTCGGCCTTGGGAGTGTGTTCAGTGACCACATCAACTAACCACAAAAGTATGGTTTCATATATAGATACTTACTCAACAACACACCCCCTGCTTTCCATTGAATAATTTAAAAATATCAGCCAATTACTTTTAAAATACCACTTTGTAATGAAAAAAATAAATTAAATGTTTAAGAAGCATAATTTAGGCAGGGAAAATGTCATAAAACTAGTTTTTTAATAAAAAAACAAACAAACAAAAGAGAACAACAATCCTCTTCCTTGATTAGGCACATTGCTCATGTTCCAGTTTTCACGAAATGCTGAATCCAGACAAGATGGATTCTTCTGTATATAAACCGTCTTGAATAATTAAGATTTTTCCATACCAAAACATGTTTGTTCATAGCTTGCACGCTAACTATTGTTAGTTTGATCCATATTTCACATTCATGCGGTTTTTCTATAGGTTATAGTAGTCCTTTAAGAAGTCTGGAGAAGCAGTGGAATGACCTGTTACTTAAACTGTAAGCATTTCAAGTCCAGTTATTTTGTGCATTTGTAATTGCAGTTAGACATTACTGAAGGTTTGTTTCTGTATAAAAGAGTGCTGCAAAGGTACTATGGATAGGCAGGACTGGAGGGTCTCTCTTTGACCAACTGCAGCTGACACTTTCTGACGTCAAACAAGAGTACATTATCGCCATATAAGTTCATAACTCAATTTGTTATGTACCCTGACACTGCCTAATGTGTGGCTGCAAAAGCTGTCTACACAGAGATTAGAAGAAAGTATGTTTAAAGCTTGTAGCAAAAAAAATGTATATGTTAAAAGGGTCCATGAATTAAAAAAAATATATATAAAAATGTATTTTCCATGAGGGGGGAAAAAAGTAGTATCGTATAACACTTTTAAATGCAGGCCATTTCTGACTAGACTGAACGTCTTACAACCTTCAGCTGCCATATTGCAACTGTCACCCTCTTGTATCACACCCAAACCCTTTAGATTGTAAGTTTGCTAGTTTTCAATCTTGTAAGGTATTCTAGGAACAAGCTGTATGTACGTTTGATTTTAAGCTCCAAGACAGGTCGCTCAATTCTTTGCAATGTGTAAATATTGTTTTTGCCATGTATAGAGCTACAGAATATTTTGTAACGTTATAAATAAAGTTTAATAGTAATAATAATTTTAACCCTTTTTACTAGCAAAGAGGCCTGCCATAACAGGATTAAATGCTTACTTTACTAGTGTGTTTAATACCCCTTTTAAATGACCATTGTGGTATTTTTTTTCCCAATCTATGGTCTTTTTAGTTAAATACTCTTGATAATGGCAAAATATTTTTAGAAAAAAAGGCTTTTTTTTTAATCATTTTGCAAGCACAACATTCTTTACAGCAACAGTTTTCTTGTTTCAGACATTTTTTACTTTCTCTGAAGCATGTCTCCTTTTCAGTTAATGAGCTTTCCATTATTCCTGTTAAATGTATTGACAGTAGTAGATGCCACATTCCTGTTGTGCGGGTAGAAACTTCCTGTGTATAGTCTTTCTTCCACCTCAGGAAGCTGATCAGTTGTTCACGGTATCATACTTGCATATAAAATGCTGTATTATATTTTCGAGTACAGTAGAGTCTTGATTCCCTTTCTGCATCGCTGCCTTGTCATGGTGAAGGGGCTTGTGCACCTCAGTGAAGCTGTGAGCTATACCATGTAGAGATGGGTAGGTCCTAGCAGAGAGGTCAGGCAAATGGGTGTTCACTGGAAAAGGAACTAGCAACCTAATAGCAGTCCTTCCAGAAATTAAAAAATCAAGACTCTATGTGCGTATAATATCCTTCACAAGAAATGCAATCCATAACCGTATCCCTTGTAAGAAGCTATACAGTTATGTATATTTTCCCAGCTGACAATAACTGCAATTATTCCATTAATAGTACGCAGACACTTATACGGTCACATTAATCTGTGAGCCGGGTGGAAGTTTGCACAAAGAATCCTTGGCTGTTGTCTATAAAATCAGAAGACTGTGTGGCAAACAGCATGACACCGATCTAACACACTTGTGACCTCGCCATTTCTCTACGGTGGAAGAAAAGTGTAATCTTATCTATCTCTTGCTAAAGATACAGCTTCCACTGCAAATTCTTACTCCTTCCGTCTGTAAGGAATATCCTCTTTGGTAAGTGCAATAAATACAGTGTCTAATACAGATATTTTTGTAGTTTTGAATCATTTTTGTAGCTGCAAAATCTATTTGGAGACACCGGTGAGACTTGTTTTCCTTCTGCTTTGGCGGTGTTTCAAATTGAGCATGTGTTGCTAATTTTAGTTTTTACGGATATGCTTATGTTCATGTGTGAACGTTTTTTTAAAATATGTTATTAAAATAGTACTTAAATCAAGCTTCATAGTTTTAGTGAGTAAAGTGGTGCGGTAATTTATTTTATTTTTTTACTGCCATATAAAGATAATTATTTTAAAATATGGTTATGTGTAAAATGCCATCAAAAAACTTGATAGCTTACTTCTCACTTGTCTTGCACTGCTTTCTCCTCCCCTAGCAAATTCTCGGCCACCCTAATAACATGATTAGTTGAGCCAGTCATAGGTGAAACGTTTTTTTTTCCTGATGGTATAATGAGATGTTTTCTCTGATTGGCTGAGTAGCATACCATGTGATTATGGGTGAAATTGAATTGTCGGAGGAGCAGAAAGCAGGGGAACCATGATATAGAGTAAGACAACTAGTAAAGCAAGTCATCAGTGAATGCAATTAATGGTCCTCTATTTTTAAATGTTCTCTTTACATGACTGGAAAGAAAACCTTCTTTACATTGGCACTTTTATTCATTTATATGTTACTTTGCGTTGTTCAGCCTAGGAAATCACAACAAAATTTTAACAAATTCTGTAAGATTAAAATAGTTTTTGTCACGTAGCAGGGTGACCGTGCCTTAGGTTTATGTTTTATAATGACTTTTATATAGAACTTTTCTCAAGGAACTCAAAGTTCTTTACAAATGAGAAAAAAAAATTGTGTTGGATTAAAGGACCATTGTAGTATTTGTAAAGTATATAACAAAGTAACCTTAGCAGCTGTGGGTCCTTTCCCTCTTCCCTTACGCAAAACATTGGCAGCTGTAGTGTCGCCGCCAAACGCTAGATGGTGCTGCCAATTTTCGGAATACTGCTGCACATTGCATATAGGGTGCACCGACAGAAGAGGCCTTGAGCTATGGTGAATTACACTTAAGAGGTTCTTGGTGTGGAGTAATACACCAAAATTTAAAGGATCTTGTTAAAGTGCCATGGAAGATTCAATGCCGAACAGCCGCCAATAATGATAACATTGTTTACCCACTACAGTGGAACCTCTATACTGTTAATCTGTTCCTGAGGGGCAGACAGATACTGAATTGGATAAAGATAGAATCATTTTTTTCCCATAGAAATTACCAAAAATTAGAATAAACAGTTTAAAGAGCCACCTTCTGTTAAAACTCTAGTTAACTCCAGTTCCGGTTATCAATTTCTTTTTTTTATTTTATTTTTTTTCTTATTTTTTCTTCTGCGTTCTTCTTCTTGCCTTTGATTCACTAGCACTCGATTTAGCAAAAATCTTGTCTGTTTCTACACTTTTTTTTGTTTAATTTTTTTTATTTTGTGACCATTTGAATTTTGGATGAATATTGGATTTGATGAATTAAGGGCTGGTGAATGTAGAGGTTCAACTGTGTATTATTTGGACTTTGATGTTATAATTTAATTATAAACTTGATCACTGTGACAAAATGGAGAACATCTTGCTTCACTCACAGATATCCGTGTGTTCAGTAATATTTGGGGTATAGACTCTACTGGTGCTGCATTATCTGTTGCTGATAAGAACATTTACCAGTTGCACAATGGTACATGTAAATACTCATGCGTTACACTTGTGTGTAGTATTGCACACCAGCCCTACATGTACTTGAGCACTCTTGCCTGCTAAATTTGCTGACTAGCCATAAACCCTTGTTGCTTAATGATGTCGGCAATGGGCAAAAGTCCCACACCAACAATTGATAAAAGAACAGGGCTGAGTGGGTGAAAGTAAGAAAATGAAGTGTAATAGTAAGATCTAAATTAGTGACATTTTTGTACTGAGGTTTCAGTTTTGCAAATAAACAATTGCTGTTCGTATGTTAATTACATTTTTATGAACTCTTCCTGCTTTTATTTGGATCACATTTGCTGATCAAAGAGGTTGGTTTTGAGTGTAGGAGCATAAGAAAACTTCAGATTCCTTGTTCCATTTCTATGTAAAGCCAGAGCGGGCAACCTATTTTGCAATGTAGCCCCAAGCGTGGTAAATAAAAAAGGAAATCGACTATACCATGCAAACATTGAAAAATTAGGGTTGCTCAATCAAAAAGTAAAAAAGAAACACACTGTTTGAACAATTCTAACAAAAGCATACATTCTGAATAATTATACTAGTAATAAACTGTGATGTTGTAGGTGTTTTTGTTTATAAAGTCTATTTATTACACTTGTGTTAATTCTAGTATGTAAATAGTAAAGCTGTGTTTTTTTTGTTTGTTTGTTTTTAATGTAGTAGTGGTAGCGTTGGCACCAGTAGCATCCCTGTATTTTCCAAGTTCTGCTTTCAGCAACCAGCACTGCTAAAGGTGGAGTTTGCACATAGGGCAACAAAGGTGTTTGTTTTTTTGTGGTTATGTTAAGAGTCCAGTTGTTTTGTAAATTGTTTTCTGTGATGGCTCTCCCAAATGGGATGGCTCTCTATGTTGGCTCTCCCAAATGGGATGGCTCTCTATGTTGGCTCTCCCAAATGGGATGGCTCTCTATGTTGGCTCTCCCAAATGGGATGGCTCTCTATGTTGGCTCTCCCAAATGGGATGGCTCTCTATGTTGGCTCTCCCAAATGGGATGGCTCTCTATGTTGGCTCTCCCAAATGGGATGGCTCTCTATGTTGGCTCTCCCAAATGGGATGGCTCCCTATGTTGGCTCTCCCAAATGATTGCTTCACAATTATAGTGACTTCATGTCCCTTTCAGAACTATGGTCCAGATAAAATGTTATCTTTAAATGATAATCCATAAGCAAACGCCACATAGTGAAATCTTTGAGACCGTATTTCTGGATTTAGAGACATATCGTAGAGTGGTTTGGATATATGCATGTCACACATCTGACTTGAAAGAAGATTGAATATGTGTGAAGTATGCTTTGCATCTAATCCACCAATAAACTTTGTGTATCCAATCAATTTGCTTCTTATACTGTGAGTGCACTGAAGAATATCTGCTGTCTGCGAAGGTGTTTTAGTAATGAGCATGTTTTTTTTGTTTTTTTTAATTAAAAAATGGTTTTAAATGAACCCGGTAGGCATTTTTCTTACTAGGATAAATAGTTTTAATTAGGTTAATTGTTTTTGTTTAATAAACCGAATACTGTCAGTTTTTTGATCCACTTGAAAGGTGATAAGTTTGACGATTCCTTGTATAAATGTAATGTCAGAGGGACAGTTGCTGGTCTATAGGTTCTTGGTGTTCCTTTAAGTTTTTATTAATGCAGTGTTTAATTTGATATGAAGTATCTTTTGCTCTGTTGTAAATTTTTAATGCATTTTAAAATTAATGGCTATCTGGCTCCCTTGAAAGCACTCAGGTAATTACTCTTATTTGCCCCATTAAAATTATTTTAATTGAATGCTTTAAAATGTATGGTAATTTAATTTTCTAAGCACATCAATTTGGCTAATGATTACACAATAACTGTTTACTAAGCACACAACATAACATAACATTCCTATAGTGCTTAACAAAAAGTATGTGGGGTCGTCAAGTGAAGCCTTGGAAAATGAGCAACTGTTCACAAGAACAAAAACCGTGGTTCTGATGGTGGCAGCTTTCCATAATCCGTCACCGTTTGTTTAGCGGTGTGCTTGATGCAAAGGTGCAAATATTGACAATTTGCATGCATGCCAGCATGAGATATCAGTACACAACTTCTGCTGTCTGCTCATGAAACCAAATCTGTCCCAGCATAAGCTTTCTGTGATGGGTAAACTGACCCGGCTCACAACACATTTGTTATCCTCTTCTTACATTTAAAGGACTGCAGACACTAAAAATAGCATAAGCAAATTAGATTTCTCATTATGAACGAAAATAAATTCAATTATGGCCACCAATTAAAAAGTTTCTATATTTCTTTCAATAATGACCTTATTTAGTAATATTATAATGGTTGGGCCTGAACTCCAGCTTTACATTCCTGTGTGTTGTGAAGTCCACTATGCTGGTGCAACTATCTAGTTGAAGCCTGATTTTTGTCATGAATGTGTGCCTGTAACAATTGCGGTGCTAGTAATATAGCTTCCATGCCACTCTATATAATCTTACCGTAACAAATATGTCTGCAATCAACATGCTATACAGACCGTAAAGTAGGACCTGCCAGTTTTAGATAGAGAAAGCGTCCTGCACTATAACATAAAAAAAATAAAAAAATCAGCCCATATAATCGTCAAATTTAATATTGGTCAAATGTTTTTTTAGGCAAAAAAAATATCCTATTTTCATCAAAAAATTGGTCACAAAATTTCAAGAAACAGACGACATTGGACAAGTTCTTTGCTAAATAGTTAAATCGTTGGGAAAGGGACCAAAAAAAGACCTTGATCACCAGAATTGGCGTTGCCTGATGGGTATTTATTCTAAATATTATTTCCTTTGCTCTTCTTCAGTTCTGCCATCATCGCTCCTCAGAAATTTCCATTTTCATTTATGTATGTATAAGATTTGTGGCTGGGAATGGATTATTCCAATTCTAGTTAAGTCTTATGGTAAAAATGATTCTATATTCATTCGATTCAGTAGGCATCTGTCCCTCAGGAACGAATTAATATTGAATATTGATGCTACACTGTATTGGCATATTTTCGGAAGAGAAATAAACAAATTCTCATTAAAAAATATGAGAAATAGACCTTAAATGTGTCAGTTTTCCCTTTAAGGACAATGACGACCCTAGCTTTTGAGATCCTATTTTAAAAATCTAGAATTTTTATGTGATTGTCTGGGCTGTAGTAATTGTTCATGTATTGGGTGCGTTATCCACAAGATCAATTGTTTAACCCCATTACAAAAATGGAAGAAAACACTGCAAAATAATTGTATTGTGAATTCTGTGCTTCACTAGATCAGAAAATGCTAGTAAGTGAATACGGAAAATAGGTTTTATATATTTTTTTAAATTTACACCATACTTGGAAAGTTGTACTGTATAACCATAAGTATTTTAACGAACTATAAAGTTATAAAAAAAAATAATTAAAGAGCATTTCTACGGTAAACTTATTTTGAAGTTTGCTTTTGATACTTGTCAAACTGTTTTTTCTTATCCACCCTTTAAGGACACTGTTCTATCTTTCGTAATGGCAAATCACTACTAGTAAAAGCCAATTATCCCTCCTGGGACATTGAATTTATTACCATCAGTCAAAAGACTTGTGGAGAAAAGAAAGATTAGGCATGCTCACACCCAAGGGAATACTTAGTCCAATTAGATAAATTATTGACAGCTTTTTGCTCATTTGGCTTTCCACTGAAGACTAGGGATTAATTGGCATCTATTGACAAATATTTATATTGTCAAGTAATCATACTGGGTAAGTGGTAAATCTGGCTAATTACAAAATGTTTATCTTTATCAACAGAATATTATTTTGGGGAAAAAAATATTTACCGTATTTTTCTGTGTGTATAAGACGGTCTTTTTTACCAATTTTTTTAAGTCTGAAGTAGGGGGACCGATTTTATACACAGAATGTTGCAATTAGATACCCTGGTCTGGTACTGTAATGCTGCATCTGGCCACTAGTTTTTAAGGCAGGAGAAAAGACAGACATTTGGAAATGCATTGGTTCCAATTAAATTGAACAACACTGCTCGTGAGCTTAGAAATGTGTATTTTATCATTTGCACTTTCTGTCATGATTTTCACTGATTTCTATTCCAGCTCAATATCCTTGTGATCACATCACTTATTACTCAGTCGCGATGTGCAATTGCATTTTTCTGGTTTAACGCAGGGATCACAAAGATATAGAGCTGGAATGGAAATCCGTGAAAATCATGACAGAAAGTGCCCTTAAATATATGTGTAACACAATAAAAACTTGTAAAATACACATTTTTTAATGCACACTTGCCGTGTAATTTAACTTAATTGGAACAAGCATTTCCAATACATCTCTTCTCCTGCCTTAAAACAGCGCCATCTAGTGGCCAAATGCAGCATTATTGTGTGATACACATCGCAAATGAGCTGATCAGCTTGTGTGTGTGATGCTTGTGTTCATATATAAATGTGTATTTTATAGGGTCTTTATTGTTTTACACATATATTTAAGGGCACTTTCTGTCATGATTTTCACAGATTTCTATTCCAGCTCAATATCTTAGTGATCCCTGTGTTTAATCGGAAAAATGCAATTGCACATCGAGACTGAGTAAGTAATGTGATCACAAGGATATTGAGCTGGAATAGAAATTAGTGAAAATCATGGCAGAAAGTGCCCTTTAAATAAACGAGTAACACAATAAAATACACATATGCATATTTATTTCTGAAACGTGGGGAGTTGTCTTATACATGGGGGCGTCTTTTATAGATGGAAAAATATGGTATAGTTTTATATTCATTATTAGAACCTCCAGTGTTTAGACACCTTTTTTTCCTCCTGCTAAAAGTGATACATGGGAAATTGCCAAGTTCTGTATGAACATTTGTATTATGTATTACAATATTGTAATAATTATGCAGATTTATGGTGTTTAATATGATTGAAATAGGTCTCAGCACTTGGGGTTTATTCAGGACTTTATTAGATGGCAATATTGGGCCAATTTCGGTTTAGACCTGTATGATACCAGATTTTTCTTCCCAATCCCTGTTCCTTGGAAGGAGGTTGTTGGCTTTGTGTACACGCACAATTATCTCATGTTCTCGGGGGTTGTTATGGAAAATTAATTCTGATTGCAGCGCTCCTGCTAGTTGCAGCAGTCATGGCACTGCACTTACGTCAAGTTGCCATGGCAACAGTATAACGTTAAGGTGCTTTTGCCTGCAAGAGCTCTGTGGGGTATTTCAATGTCATTTGGATTTTTATGTCCTTATTGTTTTGTCCTGCTGGTTTGTTCTATGCCTCGCCATTACACAAAGGTTAGTACAGTGCAATGACAATTACTGACCAACTTATGGACTGCTCCTTCCATTCAGAAATCACAGCAAGAAAATTACACTGAGCCCATTTGTGCAGGAGTATACTGTGTGTTTGTGTCGTTCAGTTGTGTCTGACTCTCCATGACCTCGTGAACTGCAACACACAATGCTGATCCACTTGGTATTCATGGCAGAGATAATCGAGTGGGTTGCCAGACACTTTTCTAGTGGGCCATAGCATACAGCTCCCTGGTATTACTAAGTGGTTTCCATCCAACTACTGACCAGGCCCAACCCTGCATGCATAATAGGAATCCCTATAAACTGCATACTATACTTACTGGGCATTCACCGCTGCCTGATTTTAATCTAAATAATAATAATAAAAAAAAAAATATATATATATATATATATATATATATATATATATATATATATATATATATATATATACACCGTATTTATCGGCATATAACACGCACCTCATTTTAAGAAGGGAATTTCAGGGGGGAAAAAAAATTTCAAATAAAGAACTTTGAAGCAAAATCCTCAACCCCCCTCCTCATTCTAAACCCACCTCTCCCTCACTTACCTGTTTCTGCTCCGGCCTCCGCTCCGCTCCTTGACCCAGTGACGTCACATGCGCGCCACGTCATTAGCATATACCTGGCTACCCGGTATATGCTAATGACGTGGCGCGCATGTGACGTCACCGGGTCAAGGAGCGGAGCGGAGGCCGGAGCAGAAACAGGTAAGTGAGGGGGAGGTATTAAGGGGGGGTTAGGTTGAGGAGGAGAAGGGGGGGTTAGGTTGAGGAGGAGAAGGGGGGGTTAGGTTGAGGAGGAGGAGGGGGGGTTAGGTTGAGGAGGAGGAGGGGGGGTTAGGTTGAGGAGGAGGAGGGGGGTTTAGGTTGAGGAGGAGGAGGGGGGTTTAGGTTGAGGAGGAGGAGGAGGAGGGGGGTTTAGGTTGAGGAGGAGGAGGAGGAGGGGGGTTTAGGTTGAGGAGGAGGAGGAGGAGGGGGGTTTAGGTTGAGGAGGAGGAGGGGGGTTTAGGTTGAGGAGGAGGAGGAGGGGGGTTTAGGTGGAGGAGGAGGAGGGGGGTTTAGGTGGAGGAGGAGGAGGGGGGTTTAGGTGGAGGAGGAGGGGGGTTTAGGTGGAGGAGGAGGAGGAGGGGGGTTTAGGTTGAGGAGGAGGAGGAGGGGGGTTTAGGTTGAGGAGGAGGAGGAGGGGGGTTTAGGTTGAGGAGGAGGAGGAGGAGGGGGGTTTAGGTTGAGGAGGAGGAGGAGGAGGGGGGTTTAGGTTGAGGAGGAGGAGGGGGGTTTAGGTTGAGGAGGAGGAGGAGGAGGGGGGTTTAGGTTGAGGAGGAGGAGGAGGAGGGGGGTTTAGGTTGAGGAGGAGGAGGGGGGTTTAGGTTGAGGAGGAGGGGGGTTTAGGTTGAGGAGGAGGGGGGTTTAGGTTGAGGAGGAGGGGGGTTTAGGTTGAGGAGGAGGGGGGTTTAGGTTGAGGAGGAGGGGGGTTTAGGTTGAGGAGGAGGGGGGTTTAGGTTGAGGAGGAGGGGGGTTTAGGTTGAGAAGGAGGGGGGTTTAGGTTGAGAAGGAGGGGGGTTTAGGTTTAGGTTGAGAAGGAGGGGGGTTTAGGTTTAGGTTGAGAAGGAGGGGGGTTTAGGTTTAGGTTGAGGAGGAGGGGGGTTTAGGTTGAGGAGGAGGGGGTTTAGGTTGAGGAGGAGGGGGTTTAGGTTGAGGAGGAGGGGGGTTTAGGTTGAGGAGGAGGAGGAGGGGGGTTTAGGTTGAGGAGGAGGAGGAGGGGGGTTTAGGTTGAGGAGGAGGAGGAGGGGGGTTTAGGTTGAGGAGGAGGAGGAGGGGGGTTTAGGTTGAGGAGGAGGAGGAGGGGGGTTTAGGTTGAGGAGGAGGAGGAGGGGGGTTTAGGTTGCCCCCTATTTTCAGGGAGAAAAAGTGCGTGTTATATGCCGATAAATACGGTGTATATATGTATATATGTATATGTGTGTATATATATATGTATATATGTATATGTGTGTATATATATATATATATATATATATATATATATATATATATATATATATATATATATATATATATTAGTAGAAATATTATTTAGAATATTGGAGCAATTATTTCCTGTATAGAAAAATGCCTAGTACAATGTATAGACAGTCCTCTTTATGAGGAAGGCAGTTTATTGTTTTGGTGGCAGGTCCCTTTTCAGCAATACACAAAGCATGCTCTTACTAGGGTGCAGCTGCTAATCTGAAAGTGCTCATGTGATTTGTAATCAAATGTCACTGTATGTAATTAAAGGGATGTGAAAGTCAAACAGGTCTGCTATGCACTTAGAGAAGCATGTTTTAAAGGTTCGATTGTGAAAACTTTGGTTTGTAATCTTAATAACCAACATTAGTAGCCGTGGGCATTAAAAGTATTTTTAGGTATATTACTTTTTATTATTTAGTATGCATATACCTGAAGGATGCCATATTTGTCAAACCCCTTTTCTTGCGCTTTATTTAACCGTGTAAGGGGGATTTGTTTACTGGTTGGTGGATTCAGATAATATCTCAGCATGTGGCACCTTCTCCCCTCCCATATGCTCAGTAGAGGCTGTGCACATGCCTTTTTGTTATCCTGCTCTGCAAATACACACTCATTCTTTGAAAATGAAGTGCTTCTATAATGGCAGCTCTTATGCCCATAAGAAGCCCGGCTACCTCAGTCGGTAGAGCATGAGACTCTTAATCTCAGGGTCGTGGGTTCGAGCCCCACGTTGGGCGGATTATTTATTTATTTAGAGAAGATATAAAATGTATGTTTATACAAAGGCAGCTCTTATGCCCATGGTTTACACAGCTATTCATTTTATTAGTTTGTTGCATTCTTCAGGAACATGAGGTTTTGCTAATGTATCATGGTAATTAAAATATTACATACAGGTTTTTGTAAAAACATGTTCCTATTAAAAATTAGTGATTTTATACCAGGCAATTAAAAAAATGCCAGCTGGCATTTAAGTTATACAGTGTACATGCTTTTCATTTGTAGCATATAGTGTCTGTGTGCTCTGCTGTCATTAAGACATGAAGGGGTTAAGACGTCTGTGGGATATATTCATCAGCTCATATTACTGATCACTGCTCCCTGACATATCCCACACTCCCCAGCCGAGCTGTGGAGGAGGGAGCGGGTGGGTGAGGGACACTTGCTGCTGGCACCTTCTAATGTGAGCAGCTCTATGCTGAGAAAATGCCAAGGAGCTCAGACTTGCTATGAAGTCTCCCACACGCTGCAGCGAGCATAGGGATTGATAGGACAGAGGAACAGCAGACTAAGGAGTTAGTCATATATATACTCCGGCTAAAACATGAGAAATAAAAAGATCTGCTGTGCATTTTTTTCAAAAATGTCAAAATTGGTGCATGATTAGAAAATATGGCCCCATATGTGAATATACATATAGTAGACTCTTTGTTATCCAGAACGCAAGCAACCAGAAATCTCAATCAACCAGAAAAAAAAAACTGCATACTGTACTTTTTAAATAACCTGCTCATTCCCAGGTAAGATTAGCTGTCACTAGTCATGTCAAACTTGTCCATTTTCAATGCTGTTCTGTAGAACCTGTTCATCCAAGTGTTGAGTGATCTGCAGAGTTTCAACCTGGTGACTAGAAGGGCATTGATACCCCAACAACAAACTGGTTTCATCTTAAATCGGTTAAAAAATGGCAAGGTATTTATTTTCTACATTAAATCATCCTTGAGATATTTAACATATTGTATGGTTCTGTTATGCTAATTTTGTTGTTTTGACTGATAAGAGTGAGGTAGGGGGATATAACTGCATTACAACGTAGGGGCACATTGTCTTTGTCATCACAAACAAAAAAACACACAATGGTCCATCAACCCAGTTCATTTTCAGGAGCAGCTCATTTGCATAACAATGAAACTTAAACAATGCTGAATACAGAATCTATTTTCTGTAGAAAAAATGGCTTAATGTATAACCAATTATTCATGCTCCTTTAATGAAAGAATAGCTGGTATAAAAAATAAAAAAAAATCAGATTGATTTATGAGGCGATACTCAATTTCCCTCTCCTAAGTCACATTCAGAATACATGAATAAAGGGAAGCATATGTGATATGTAGTTTTGTTGCCACACACAATCTTGCAAGATCAAAGCCCTGAAAGTTGCAAGTAATAGCTGATAAAATATGAATTTGCAAGTGAATTATACAAAGAAACCGTACAAACTGAAAGATGATAGTGTTGATTATTACTACAGTTTGTTTGTTTGTATGTTTTTGTTCTTACGTAAAAAAAAATTTGCAAGCCCCTAAATGTTTTTTTTTTTTTTTTTTTTTAAGTTAACTAAAAAAAAATATTTTTTAAACATTACAAACCATGAACGAAATGTTTTTAAAAGGACACTAGTGGTAAAAAGAGTCATTGTCCTTTTTAAAACTAAAAGTTGCATGTAGTATAATTAAAGCTCTGGTAGCCCAGTCATATAAAGTTTAAACTCTATATTTCCCTCTGCTGTCTTTTTTAGGGAGCCTGCCATGTTGGACTGTATGTACATCACTGTTTGTTTTAGGTGGGCAAGTTGTGAAACTCCATATTGCATTTTATGATATACTCTGCATTACCAGTGCTTTTCTTTTAACTTGTTTTTGTTTTTCACTCTCATGATTACATTGTTTAAGGACTGATATTGCCAGTAATTGTGGATGTGGCCAAGCTCTGGTGGTGTGAAACAACTTTTTTTTTTATTTAAATAAAATAAATCTGTATGTGTATAGAATGACTCTATATAATGTGTGTTTCTGATATAAGCAGCATGTGTTATATTAGAAAAAGTTAACAGGGAAACTTCCATATACTTTAAGTATCCTAAAATGATGCTGCTTTAGTGGGAACATACTACAAAAGAGTAACTGTGCAACTAAAGCTCAATGTGTGGAGTCTGTGTTCAGATGTATAAATGTACAGCATCAAACCGTGACGTAGTAATCGCTGTGTAGACATGTGAGGACAGACACTGCATATTCCAAGAGCGTGTTTGCTATGACTGAGACAGGCCGTTCTGGCCCGGCCATGTTCTAGTACACGTTTCTCACCCTGTACACATTTCTTTGCGCTCTCTACCTCCTATAATTATGCTGCCAGCAGTAACAGACATGCTGACTCTGCTGCTGTTCTGCATCTTAAGCAGCATATGTTGACTAATAATCACGTCTGTCAGTGATTCACAAACAGTTTGTTTGGCAGAAGTGGTGTCTGAAGGTTGTTCATTGGTATTTACCCATAATTTTATGTGAGTAGACGAGTATTATTGTCTCACTTTTCTGCTGTGTACAGAAATTCTAGGAATAGCAATGCCACAATGTTTTATGTATACTGTCAGCCCTATTATTGCAGTAGTAATATATGAGGCATATTTGACTGCCATTGAGATCTACATAATACGTTATGTTCATTTCCTGTAAATGTCGAGGGAGGTGGAGGTAAAACATGCAATGCTTTAAAGTGTCTTGGTCACCCCAACATTATTTTTTAAAGAAAATGAAAGATATATATATATATATATATATATATATATATATATATATATATATATATATATCTTATATCAGAATCACACCTTACAATAATTCATTCTATACACATACCGATTTATTTTATTTAAAAAAAACTGGTTTTCATCCCCATGAAATGCCTGCATAGGCACCTGGTACTAACAAATAGAGACACTGCATTTAAAATACGGATTTCAACTCTTTGCTAACTTTTCAAGCCAGCAGCAGCTCAATGCAGAGATCTACAGAGCACTGTCTGACTTCTTGTTTGCTTCTGCAAAAGGGACTACACATCCCATGATTCCTTCCTGCACAAACTGCCATCACTGTTAAAATTGTTACAATGTATTAGCTGCCTGTGATTGGCCAAAACGAATTATGAACTTTATGGTAATTTTAGCAGGGATTTCCAGAAGTGTTAACTCACAAAAGCTGCTGCTTGCAAACATCAAGGTGACTTTGTTAATGTGTATTTGGGGGGGGGGGGGGGGGGTTCATGCAAAAAAATGTTTGCATATACCACTGATTCTCCTATAGTTGATGCATTCATAATCCAGGAAACTTAAATATGCCTTTAAAAACTGGCTATATATTGCACTTGCAGTTTTTCTCTACAGTAAAGTATTTCTTAAATTATATAGAATTTTATTTTGTGGCCAATGTGTGCATCTCAGAGTATGTAGTATGGATAATTTTTTATTTAAAACCACACCGCTCTTAGAAAACACTGCACGAGAATACTTTACTTTACATCTGTCATTGTCTTCACACTTTTTGTAGCACATGCTATAGTATTTCCTTAATCTACTGTGTTGAGGGTTACACTTCTCCTCCCTGCGGCTTTATTTATATTTGTCTCAAAGGGCCTGCAGTGTATAACTTGAGCATTTAGCAGGACTGTGTGGTTATGGACTGTGTATATATATATATATATATATATATATATATATATATATATATATGTGTGTATATATGTGTATATATATATATATATATATATATATATATATATATATATATATATATATATAATCTTAATGTAATTGACGTTTTATGACCCCTGTATTTATTTATCTTCCTTCGTCTCATAGTGGACTATTGGCCATTGCAAAGAATATTATAAATTCTAATATGTTCATTAGCTCCTTGTTGAGGAGCAGCAAACTTTGAAGCTGTTCCTCCAAGTGACACAGTTGCCAAGCTCTTAAGGTGTTGAGACACTCCGTTGATTAAGGTTTTACCAGTCTGTGTAACGCAGACCATCCTGTTCTTTGTCACTTTAATGTTACAAATCCCCTGAACCTTCCTTGGTATTTTTGTTCCTAATTTTAGAATTTACCATTCAAATTATCTAAGCCCAGTTCTTAAAAGACCACTGTAGCGCCCTAATAAGTAGCGCTAGCTTTTTTTAGTAATACAATTCCTATTCAAGGATTTAGAATATCCGTATTCAGTTCCCTTTCAAATATCCTAGTATCAACCTCAAGTTGAGCTGATTGTCTCCACCCTGAAAAAGGCATTAAGAGGTAGGGGATGTTTGACTGAAAGAAAGCTCAAGATTTTTTTTATTTTTTTTTTAGCAACAACATAATTGCATATGAGCTCAAACCTTCATAGGCTTCCCCCCAGCAAAAAGCCTATTGCCAAAGGAAACCACATTAACGCATCAAGTCTACAGCAAATAGAGGGCATTGGGTTGATACAACCTTATGTCTGAAAATGTAGGCTAGATAAGGCTGTCCCCATTGACCTTCAACAGATGGAGACAAGCAGTAACAGTAAGTTGTTTTTTTTTGTTGTTTTTTATATATTGATTTTTTTTTTATTAATGATTGAATATGAATTCTTATTTATTAATGTTCAATGTCTTAAACCTCTAGCTCATCTTGTTGGGACCACAGTCTTTTCACGGTTGGAGTCCTTTTTTTTTTTTTTGTTTGTTTTGTTTTATTGGCTCTCCAAAATAATTTGCCAAACTTGTGTGAAATCATTTTGTATGGATGATTCTCTTATTTCGAAGCAGAACTGGAAGGGTTACTAGTAGGCAATACCAAAGTCTTTATCAGGATTAAACAGATGACGATCCAAAGCATTACTCTCATTTGTATGATAAGAGCAGCAGCTGACTGGTAAGCTGTTATTAGAATAATTGCAATATACAAAAATATAAGCCATAAAAGGGATACAGGGGCATTTTTTTTTAAACGGTATAAGTGATCAGAAACAAATTTTTTAAACTACATAATCAACATTTTAGGTTGCTGTGGTTTTATTTATTTTTGGTTTGAATTCGTGTTTAGAGCCCATTTTTGTCTCTATTAAAAATAAAATAAAAAGGAGGGCTGGGAAGAACTAAATGATAATGGTTTCTCCTAAAATCAACCCACATCGGATAATCACTTGTGAGCTTTTAATATTCTTGACGCTCACAGTTTTACATTTGTAGGTCGCTTCTCATCTGCTTCATCGGCCATGCCCAGCATATTCACTGGGGACTTTCTTGGCATTACCAACTGAAGTTTCCCTTCTGGATCATTGCCTTGCAGTGGTGTACTTCAGTGAAGCTGTGAGCTATACCAGGTAGGGTCACCCTAGATGGGCAGGTGATAGCAGAGAGATCATACAAATCGCAGTCTACGGGAGAAGGAACTGGCAACCCATTCCAGTATTTTTGCCAAGTAAACCTTAGGAATTATCACGACCAGCGACATAACAATAGGTGTGCCTCTTCTCCTCCTCACCCCCTCTCTGTTGGTGTACCCCAAGGATCAGTCATAGGCCCCTTTCTCTTCTCAATCTACACATCCTCACTAGGGCCCTCATTCAATTGCGATTTTGCAAATTGAATACGGCTCTAAATAAGCACATAATATATATTTTTTAAAGAAGTTTTTAGTTAGTGAAAACCGTGCTTTTGGATAGATGCTTAATAACTAAAAACTTCTTTAAAACATATACCGTATTTTTCGCCCTATAAGACGCACCGGCAGATAAGACGCACCTAGTTTTTAGAGGAGGAAAACAAGAAAAAAAAAAATCTGAATCAAACACAAATACACTTTACACACAGATACACACCTACATTACACACAAATATATATATATATATATATATATATATATATATATATATATATATATATATACACATACACACATACACACATAAATATACATATATATATATATATATATAGATATATATAGATACATATACATACACACATAAATATACATACACATACATACACACACATACATGCACACATACACACACATACATGCACACATACACACACATACATGCACACATACACACACATACATGCACACATACACACACATACATGCACACATATACACACACATACATGCACACATATACACACACATACATGCACACATACATGCATACATACACACACACACACACACATGCACACACATACATACATACATATACTGCAGCATTTGGGAGCCCTTGACCCTCCTGATCCTCACCTTCCTTCTGATCTCTGCCATCTTGATCTCACCCCAGCGCTTCCTACCAGCACTCCTCGTGTACTGCAGCGTTGCGTGTGTGACGTCACTAGGACGCACCGGCCGACGCGATGCTGGTAGGAAGCGCTGGGGTGAGATCAAGAGGACAGAGGCAGTTTGAAAAGGCATATTCGCCGTATAAGACGCACCAACTTTCCTCCCCCAGTTTTGGGGAAGAAAAAGTGCGTCTTATACGGCGAAAAATACGGTATGTGATTTGCTTATTTAGACCCCTATTCAATTTGCAACATTGCAATTGAATGAGGGCCTAGGTACCGTAGTAAACTCTTTTGCGCTTCATTATCATGTCTATGCAGATGACAAATCTACCTCTCCGCACCAGGTCTATCCCCCTCTTTTCTGACACGCGTCTTTAGCTGCCTATCTAATATATCCTCTTGGATGTCCACCCGCCATATCAAACTAAACATGTCTAAAACTGAACTCCTAATCTACCCTCCCCCTCCCACAGCTTCAATTCCTCCCATCTCTCTCCCTGTCAACAACAACATCATTACCTCTGTCTTTTTGGCTCGGAGGAAATGCCAGACATAGAGCCTTGATCAAATGAGACAATCTAGGACTTGCGTTTGCTGGCCTGCTGCAAACCCAAGTTAAGGTGCTATTCAATTGGCCAGGCCCGCAAGTTAGGTTTGCAAAAATCGGAAACCATTGCTGTCGGACATGGCATTTGTGGGCTTGAACATGTGACTGGAACAAGCCTTTAACTCTCGATGCAGTAACATCCAATGGAAACAGAGATCATCATTGTGACCAACCTCCAAGCCCGTAACTCGTAAGTGAAGGCTGTAGGACTTTGAAATCCAACCTCCATTTTCAAAGTCCTACGAGCGTCAACCTCCAAGCCCGTAGGACTTCACATTGATTGTCGTGCTCGATATAACACAAGAATTAAACGTGAAATAAAGTATTGGAGAATGTTGTGCTATTAATTCTAAGACCTAACGTAACTTTCACTCTTCATAAAAGTACAGTATAGCTTTTTTATTTGCTTTTCAATTGCTCCGATTTTGTCATGAAGCCCTTTGCAAGACCTTCTTGGTACCATTAACTTGTGGTTTGATATTTGCCATTTGCGGGCTTGACGGCTCGGTTAGCGAGGGGGAATCTGAGCAATTAGTGATATGCGATTTTTACCGATCGCAACTCTTGCGACTGTTAACGAACAAAGGCTTGAAGGGAGGTGACTTGCAATTACACAAATCTCAATGAATCGCAGCTCTGGGTGTGCAACTCTATCGGAGCCGGCAAACTAAACTCAATTGAATAGCAGAATAACTTGCGACCTCCACTTGCGAGCCCGGATGTCCGGAACGGCTCAATTGAGGGTCATGATGTTTTAGCTAATGTTTTCTGGATGCTGTGGAACCATTTGGGTCGTTGGTATCTGTGTACTTGTGATTTCTTCTCTCGTGACTGAATAGCTTTCAAAGATTTGTGACAAAAATTTTTGTAATAAATAGCCACATAAATGATTAGATTTACTCTTCAAATGGAGGCCAGTACTAATTTTTTTTTAAAGTTACTGATGTGATCATTAAAGGGATTATTCTCCTCCTGTGCAGTGAAAAGCTACGTTCTGCTGTGCCTAGGTATTTGTTCATGTATTCAGAGATATGATGGCTTTTCTTGATAATATGTAAGATATCTAAATTATAAACTTGTGTTCCATTAGTCCCTGACAATATACCTTTGTAAAAAATAATTTCTACACTAAAGTATATATTATTTTTATAGAGGTAAAGAATCCTTTTTAAAAGGTTCAGTTAAGGTTCGAGAACTTCTTAACCGTTTTTAGAACTTGACATTTTGTAATTGGCTGGGTTTCTGAATATTGATCTTTCCAAATTGCTGTCAAAGTCGTTTAGTTTTCTTTTGGCAAGGCCCTTGAGAATCCCATGTCCTAAGTACATAACAAGCAGTTTGTTATGATGATCTGTAATAACTTGGAAATCCAACAAAAAGCTGTTCATGTTGACTTTCTTTTTTTCTAGTTTTTTAGTCCGTGAAAAGTTGTTGATTCTGATCAAACAGAGGAAAAATTAACATCCTGGCAAAAGAAAACCTTACACGTTTTAATATTTTCACATAATTAAAAACCAAGCTGAAAAAGAACTCTTGGTGCTAAAAAGAGAAATGAAACAAATTGCAAATGCATCATGTTCCCTTTTACATTATGTACTGATCACTTTTATTGCAAAAAAAGTGAGTCACATATCCCAGATATTATTAGACTGAGTAACTTTCTTCAGCTGGGTTGGGGTACATAAATACAATCGGCACATTGAAAACGGCTGTTGGGCACATAGGTCTTTTTTATATATTTTTTTTATTTATTTTTTTTTTTTTATTAACAGGCTTGCGTCCAGAGTTCTCCTTGAACTAAGGAGTTGTTTTCTGTTTCAGGGTATCCATGTTCCCAGTACTTTCAAAAAATAAATGTTTTGCTGAAATTCAATATATCAATTGAAATCATGTGGTCTGCAGGAATATTAATATGCAGATTCGAGTGAACATTTACAGAATTTTATACTTTTTGAGTCTGATAAACTAGTGAGTGGGAGCCAAACTGTTTTCTTTTTAACCAGAAAAGGTTGTGTATAATTCATCTGCTCCAAAACCCTTAATTTTTTCCCTAAGTCTTGGAAAGATAAGTCACAAATATCTTTGTTGGCATAAGGTCATACTTTCACTTTCTTGTTGTTGTCGGTGAACCATAAGGGCTACAGTACCCAGACACAATTTTCTGTGTTTCTGGTTGTGCTTACCATATGGTTTCCTTGGCAAATATACTGGCGTGGGTTCCCAGTTCCTTCTCCAGTAGACCGCAATTTATCTAACCTCTCTGCTATGCCAGGCCACCTTAGGTGACCACAGTTACATTGAGGTACACGAACAGACTCACCACGACAAGGTAGCGATCCTGAACGGGGTTCACTTTATAGGGGATATTAATTGGATATTTTTACATGAATATTGCAGTAAAACTATAATCTCAGTCTGTCACTATCCAACAACACATTTGATGCACAAATTCATTTATTAGAGCATTTAGTTTTTTATGTTTCTACAGCAGAAAGACTACTAAAGGGACACGGATGTCGCTCAATATTTGTCAATTAATATTTATTTCTTGAAAAATTAACTATTCAAAATGTTCAGAAAATTATACTGCTAGCAGAGGCCCAGTTATTGCAGAAATAAAAAGTACACATATGAGGACATATAATTACAAATGGGAGGTGTTAAACAATTTGAGTGGAAATGTTGGATAATTGAGCTTAAAGGTTCTAAGCATAAATAAGCCAAACAGCCACCTCTCCTAATGGCTTTATCTCAAGTGATTCTTTTGTTTTTTCTCAGTGGAAGTGATAAACCTCAAGAGCATGCCCAGTTGCTAAATCATAAGATTTTCCTCTTTCAGTGCACTGCCAGCCTTTTCTTTGCTTCCCTCTGTGATCTGGTCTTTTTTAATATAGGTCACTAACTCTTTATGCAAGCAACATACAAAACTAATTGTTGCGTGTAAAACATGTTGTTTTTTTTTACATTGAATAATAGGAAATGTGGGATATTTGTGTTTCTTTAGCATATGAACTGACATACAATCCTTCACGGTATTGAGTTCCTCGAGGAAACATGTATTTTATTGTACTTTTCTTTTTCTTAACATATAGTCGGTTTGACCTACTATGATTTTTTTTTTTGTTCAACTAGTATTTTCTGAATTCAGCTTTCTAAAAGTAAATCTCAAACATTGCAGCTAATCGCCCACTTCATTTCAAGACACTTGTTTGTCAAGTATGTACCAAACTAACAATATAAGCAGCTGTGTAAGCCATGGGCATAAACCTATTTTTGGA
The DNA here is from genome assembly GCA_027410445.1 of Discoglossus pictus. NCBI lineage: Eukaryota > Metazoa > Chordata > Amphibia > Anura > Alytidae > Discoglossus > Discoglossus pictus. Next base: position 372,318,826 of record CM050167.1, read on the forward strand.
AAAATCTGAATTCTTGAAGACTTTGAGTACAAGAACCCATTTTATATTTGATATATTGCTTCCTCAGAGCTGAATTCTGAGGGTGTGTGTTTTGGCTATCGGTGATGAGAGGGGTGGAAAAGGATTGAAGAGCAAACATCTGTTTAGATAATTTAATAATAATAAAATTGAAACCACACCCTCTCCCTCACTGGCCAAGAAACAGACTCCTTGCTTTACTAGATTCAACTTCCACCTATGTATCATGGATTCCACCAGGGCCCAGCAGAGGCACAAACATTTTTTTTATCCAATTAAAAACTAGCTATATGATTTATTTTAATTCTACTGAATTATGCTGTTAGACTACATTTTTTCAACCTTTTTAATTCTTTTTGTAGCCAGATATATAGATAAGCTAATCTACAGCTCCATCCACATAGGCTGCATAAATTAGTCTGACAAATCAATTAAGACTGTTTGACAGGATGTTCTTGAATATTTGTGCTTTACATCCTGTGAGCAATTTGCCTTGGGGTATTACATTTTTTTAAGCAGTGTATATATTAGAGGCAGAGAAAGTTTCCACCATGCATTCAAAAAAGAAGTTTGTAACCATTCAAACTTTTTCATTTCCATGTAAAATCCCTACTAACACAGGAATAATAACCATGAAACATAACTTAAAGGTATATCCAAGTTTCATGGGTCAATACATGTCTGCAATCCTTAGGCAAAAAAGCAGCCTGTATGTATGCAGCACATCTCATAAAACATTTTATTTTATTAATATCCAAAAATCCTCCTAATGATTATGTTGACACCTCCGGGGGGCATCTGATCCCACTATTTACCTGCTGTTGCTTGCTCAGCCAATCTCCTTGCAGCTTCCAGTCTGCCAGCATCAATACATACTGCATATCTGTGATACACTACATATCCCAGGCTGCTTTGCAGCACAAACAGCACCCCCAGAGTTAATTCAGAAGTTTCAGCTAACCTCATTGTCCAAAACAAATCATTTTAATTTTGATGCTAATTTAGCCTGAGTTTGGAGGGTGTTAGCCCTAATTTCAGAAATTACAAGACATTTTGCTGACTCCAGTAATTGTTTGTTTTGGGATGTTCTAACAGATTTTTTTTTTTAAATTGTTTGCATACACTACTAATTCTCCTCTATCAGATGAATTCATAATCCAACTTAAGTATGCCTTTAAGCAGCACTTGAAAACCTGCAAATGGAGGTATGAAACAATAAAAATGATTGATTTTATACTAATCGGATTAACTGAAATGAATTTCAGCTAATTAATTACACCTTTTTTGTAGTAACAACGTCCAATTCATGGTCCTTAAATATGATCTATTGTGAGAACTGAAAAAATATGTTTTTTCCTATAATCTCCAGATGAGGTATCCTGCCATCTTTTATAAACAGTGTCAGGGTGGGGAAGCACTTTTTTTGCCTGCACATTCCTCAATGCTTTTAAAACTTTGGTGGCAGAGTGTAGGGAAATGTAATCTGCAGTTTGAGAAAGCTACGAGGAGCTCCAATCTAAACATCCTGGAAAAATCGGACATGGTCATTTTTAGGTTTCCTCTGTAATTTATTGTGTGAAAAAAAAGAAAAGAAAGGTTTATTGTTACAAAGTTATTTATAATAATCATTACTATTATTATTATTATCTTTATTTATATCGCGCCAACATATTCCGTAGCGCTGTACGGGGGTTTAGTACATGGCAAAAAACAAACTTAACACCTTAAAGAATGGAGGGCCCTGTTTTTAAGCATATAATCAAATGTACATAGTGCTTGTTTCCAAGACACGGACACACAATTGAAAACTCGCAAACGTACAATCTAAGGGTTATGAAAGCAAAACCTTTTAAAATGCCTTAGCACCTCCCTTCAAGCATTTATTAGTAGCTATCTGTGTCCATTTAATGTCTGTTGATGTTTTCACACCAAATTTTTATCACATAATTAAATATTGTACTGATGTGTATCTCAAATGATTTGCATGATTTTTTTTTTGCTTGTAATGTTTCATACTAGCTCTTAAACCAATCCTAAGAGACATATTTATAGTTACTACTTCGCTTTAGTGCGTGAATATGCTAAACTACTTAAATAACTATAATTGTAGTAGGGTGTTACTAAACATTTTGAGTGAAAATGTAATTTTATGCTTTAAATACTTAATGTTCCAGCTCCGTTAACCTAACACTCCCACTCAAAATGTTTAACAACGACAATCCGTTGCCGTTCTTTCCATTTCTGTAATAACTGGGACATTTGTTGTGTCCCTTTTTTTAAAGGTCTGCCTCTGCTATTGTTCTGCTAAGTGTATCCTACTTAAATGGCCAGTTAATTCAGCACAACTTGGAGCACACCACTGTAATGTACTCCGGAAAATATGTTGAAATACTTTTTTGAATTTTTGAAATAGATGCCTTTTTTACAGAAAAAAAATCATAAATGAAGTTCTGTTTACATGAGAATTAGGCATGCCCCCAGAGAGACCGACAGCAAGAGCTGTGTGCAGACAGCAGATCAGATAAAGTCATATGTGCAAGGAAATGACTGCTAGAAACTCCCTAAATATGTTACTTATGGGTTAACTGATGGATGATTACATTCCTGAAAGCAGAGTAAAACCATAAATATTTCTGTTGATGGAGCACAGTCCAGTGTCGTCAGATGCTGTTAATCCTAGAACAGTCAGGAATGTGTCTGTAAAGAGATGTAAGACTACACATTTTTAGCTGTTATTAGCATAATTAAAAAAAGAAAAGAAAAAAGCAATAGATAATTTTAACATTGAATCTTGCGCTTTTCACACCATGAAGAGGACTGATAGTAAGGTAAATTGTCCTTTTTAAGTTACCATTTTATTTGTTAACTGGGGAGGAAGAATAAACAGGTGGCAAACTGTCTTTAATTAGATATGTAAGTAAAAGTGCCATATGTAGCCATCCAAAGAATGTATGTACTATGATAATGGATTGTTCTTATATAAATAAGAATGTAAAGCATTTTTGAAAATGCAGTCATTGCATGTGGAGTCATAAGTTACATCACAGACAGGATATTATACATATGTTACATGTTTTGTTATTGCTTGTTGGCCAAATTATTATTTAAACTGTGTAAATCATCCAAATTAGTGGTTTCTAAACGTTGTTTTTCTTCGGAACACTCAAACTTGAGGGTCTTGGTTGACTACCAGAAAATTGCCAATTGTGTTCGCGGCCCACCTACTGAATGCACTTTACACAACTAAACACTAAAATATAGTGTCCAGGCACTTACGTACTTATTGTTAATACAGTTTATTAATGTTTGTGTAATCATTTTTTGTAAACCAGTCTGTTCACTGGATTGTCTGGGGGAAGCTTATGGGCAACCACTGGTCCGTGAACCACAGTTTGGAAGCCTCTGTCCTAGATGAAGGGTTTTTCTTTTTATATATTATTGTAGTTACATGAGGAGTAGGAATATTTATACTTTTCTTATCCTTTTCAAGCAAGGGCAAATGTTTTATACCACCATAGGCCTATCTAAATGTGTTAATACCCTAGTTTCCTCCTCCTCCGACCCCTCCTCCGAAATATGTACTCCCCTAAGCCGGGCCTTGTCAGTTTAGGCAGAAGTGTATCATTGTAAGTAAGACTAAAGTGATGGCATCTTATGAAGACCACTAGCTTCACACATGGATCTGCAAACTTGGACCAATCATCGTACAACCCAACTTTTATTTCTGTTGGACTTAGTGGAAGTTATTGTGTGGTCTCCATACAGTGGTTGATCCAAGGGACAATTATCACTCTTTTTTTTTCCTTTTCTTTCCATGTTTAGTTTGTGAGCCCATTAAACGACATAACTTCTTTGATCTTAGAATAACCGTTATCAGAAGAAGAGAAAAGAACGTAAGATATTTGGTATTATTGTAAGTAGTGAATATACCCCAGTGTTTTTTGTCATTATTTAGTTCAGACTCTTGAGAGCTGTGACCTATGTAAACAATACTGGGTATATGTTTCCCAGAGCTCACCTATTAGTTTTACTGCTTTAAAGACAGGCCTCAGCAGTCACCTGCAAAAGGAAGCTATATATCATGGAGTCATTCAGAAACAATAAGGCGTTTGGATAATTAAACCACGACCATTCTGTTAAGAGTATCAACAGAGCTGAGTGACAGTCAAAAATGAGTAGATTACATTTTTTATCAGCTTTCATTTGCATATATTCACATTTTTATTAATACTAGAGTTAAAGATAACAATTATGGAAAGATAGGAAAGTACTAAGTGCCACAAAATGGCATGTGCGTATATGGACATGGAGTTATTCTAAAAATAAGTTTTAAGAGACCTGTTCAGTCCTGGCTTCTACCCACCAAATACAACAATGCTAAAGGAATGCCACTGAGCTGGTATTCCTGCACATAGTCACTGCGCAGTATGATAGGATCTTGCCCATTCTTAGGGTGGACAGCTATTACATCCGTTGTGTGTTCCAAACAAACTTGCAATGCACCACTGTACACTGAAAAAAAACCGAAATTAAAAACGAAATATAACTAAAAGCACATTTTAGGCAAGGAAATAACTAAACAATCATATTGATTCTTCTGGTGGCATCCATGAGACTTTGAGGCGGAAGATTGTGGGTGAGGAGTGGCCTTTACATTTCTAGAGAGCAGGACTTGCATGTGTTTCTGGACATATTAAGACAGAAAGGGGAATATGTAAAATTCAGTGAGGCCCAAATATCTAATAAATCCTCATCTTTTTGTTCCTTTCTCTCCCACACCTCCCTCCATCGATAAAATAATATCGATAAAAGCACACCCTTCACCACCCAGCTATCGGGAAGTAATGAAATGAATCTAAAAATGGAATATTCTATATGTAGTCTTCAAGAATTCAGATTTTTCTCCCATAAGGCTGTTATTTTGCTACATACCTCACAAACAAGTGCAGTTTTTCTTAGACAATGGTCCTTTAAAGGTGTGAGACTTTTATGGTGCACTGTAAACCAATACCAATGCTGCATAAATAAACGTGCGTATTCCACCCAGTAGCATATTTGAAAATTAATAACTTTTTTATTATCATTTTTTTATTTTTAATGAAATGCAGGCCATCATTAAAAACGATATGATTACATCTGTATATTAAATTCACCTTTACACAATCCCTGTGTATATATTGCCCAGCCCCACCTCAGAAAATATCTTTAATTCAAGCCTAGTCTATACCAGTTTATACACAGTCGAGTCACATTATTATAACTAATATCCCAAATAACCGACAGCTGCTGAAGTGTGCATGGTTGAGGATCCATACGGATCCATGATCCATATGGATCCATGATCAAGGTGGTCCAACAGGTGCTTAATGGGGTTCAAGTCCGGGGAATTTGGAGGCCAGGGAGTACTTGGAAGTCTTCGTCATGCTCCTCTGAGTGCCTTCAAGAGGCAATGCCAAGAAAATATTCCCCAGACCACCAGCTTGTGATCTTCCAACAGTAGTTGCAGAGTGTTTGTTCTTGAAGTTTCGTACCTGACATGCCAATGTCCGTCCGGTCGCAGAAAATGTGACTCCTCAGAGAAGGCAATCCTTTGCCAATTAGAAGAGTTCCAATTTCTGTACTGTTGTGCAAATTGAAGCAGTTTCTGACGATGAACCCTCGTTATCATGGATGCAGTGACCAGCCGTTTGCTTCAGTGCCCCATACACAACAGGGTACTGTGCTGTAGTTTTAGACACCCGTCTGGTAGCACCCTGGTTTGTTTGGAGGGTGAGTTTCTCAACAGTAGCGTGTCAGTTGGCTCTCGCGCACCTTCATAGCAGACGTTCACCTCTGACCTCTATGGCATGTGGTGCCCTACCGTTTCCACACTGTTTATCTGCAATGGTGCTGTTTGTCCAGTCACGGTACACTTTAACGACAGCAGCACGCAATCCGTTCACAAACTGCGCGTTTTCAGAAATATGCCACCCTGGCCCCGAAAGCCAATGACCATCTGCTTTTCAAAGTCTGATAAATGACTGCCATGGCGGATATGTTTACAGAATGCCTTCATGTCACCTTATATACCCACCAGGCCAGCTAACAACACATGTTGTATTTCATTGGCTACGCGATTCTGACGTCAAAAGTAGGCAGTGGTCAAAATAATGTGACTCGACTATATACATTTGTTCTGTCTGTTTACATTGTTGTGGACAGTGGAAACAAAATGGCAAATAATGAATATGTCACTGTAATGCTATATATTGTTAAAAGTACACAAAATAATTTTTTCAGTTAGCGGTGGTTTAAAGGGCCACTATAATGGTTCAGCTTTCAGAACTAAAGACAAACTATAATGGTAAAAAGTCATAGCCCTTTAAAAGTATAATTTGCATTTAGCATAATGAAAGAGCTTTTATCTCCTTCTGTTATCCACTGAGGCTGCCATTTTCACCTCTCTACCTCCTCCTCCTATTAAGATAATGGGATGGCAGCAAGCTATGAAACTCCATATTCTATCCTCTAATGCACAAAATGCAGACATTTGCTTCCTTTTTTGGTCCTGTGGTGCTGGCTCCTGCACTTCTTGACCACTTGGACCAATAAAAGCCACCGGTCATGCTGTATGCATTAAAGATTTTAAATCAACATTCACTGGCTGCTGTTTGACTATTTCTTAAAGTGTCACTCTCAGGGATTGGGACAATTCAACATGGCAGCCCCTAGAGTTGAGCTAAGAGATATTTTAAGTAAATAAATAAATCCTAATAATAGTACATAGCTTGGGCCATGACTAATTTTAGCAATACAATTAACCTTGACGGAGGGAAGCTCTATGGAAATAACCGGTTTCGTTTTTAAAAAATGGTTCACAGTCTGTGAGACAAATTGCACAGGGCGATAACTAAGACCTTTTGGCCTTCGTGTCTGCTTCTTGCTGCGTTAGCATTTCTCACATTTTGAGGGATGGCAGATACCTGTCTGCGTTACAAATATAGGTATGTTTTCTAGTCTGTTTACTTTTTGAGAGGGAAATTAACCCTTTTTTGTAAGCGTAAGGGCAAATTTAAAGAGTGTGTTTTTTACTGGTAATATCCTTAAACCATATTGTTTTAGCTACCAGGAGGGACTTCTTGATTTGTTTGTATATTAAAGGAACTGCTATGTGCTATGTTTGTATGTTTCTTGCATAGTCTTTTGAATACCTAAACATGACCATTGAAAAAACATTCTTAAAAGCAAAAATAAACATCTCCATCACATTTTGCAACTTTTATATCCAAAAACGTTACCGTGCATAGCTCCACATTTACTTTATTGTAGAGTTCCATTTTGCTCTTTTTGCTGCTGTCTGTTACTTTTTCAAGTGGTTGTGTCCTTGTAAATATATGAGCTGAGTAAGTCCTGCAGAGAGTACTGGCAATGTTAACTGCCACATTCCCATTGTGCAGACACAAATATTGTGTGTATTGAAAATCTTTTCCCACCTTCAGAAGTTTATTTATGTGCTGTAGCTAAAATGATAATTTCACAGATTATATATATATATATATATATATATATATATATATATATATATTTATTAAATAAATAAAAAGTACATCTGTTCACATTTGAATGTCTAAAGCAAGTTAAATAACCTGCTTCCAGCTCAGAGTTCCGAGAAAAAACGTTATTACACTGCATTCTGGGTAGTTGAGCTGGGACACGCAAATGTGCCCACATGCCTTGCTCTTCATTCCGTAGCCATTATCAAACATGGCTTCCTTTTAAGCTTATGCATGCTGTATTACACAGCTTTAATGCAAAGCCAAGGTTGGAATAAACACAGGCTGAGTATTCTATCCATGTACAGCTGTTTCAAGCTTACTGGCTATCATCAGCATGGAGCGGGATCTCAGCCTGTGTGGTGGACATTATGAGTAGGTAGTTCACCACAACAATCACATATATAGTTGTGAGCGTACGAGTTGTTGCTAACGCTGCGGGCTCGCTACGTGAGTCGCGGCCCTCGCTTAGCGAGGGCCGCGGCTCGCGCAGCGAGCCGAGGCCCTCGCGAAGCGAGGGCACTGCCCGAGGGTCTCAGTTGCTGGCATGGAGCGCCGAAGGCGCTCCATGCCAGCAACTGAGGACCCTCGCGAAGCGAGGGCCTCAGTTGCTGGCATGGAGCGCCGTAGGCGCTCCTTGCCAGCACCTGAGGACCTCGCAAAGCGAGGGCCGCAGTTGCTGGCATGGAGCGCCGAAGGCGCTCCTTGCCAGCAACTGCGACCCTCGCAAACTTGACGTCGCAACCCAAACAGTACGACACACACATTACGACACTCGCAAACAACATACGACACACGTTCACACACATTACGGACTCGCAACACTCGGACGCAACTCGCGAACATTACAAAATGTCAAACACAATACATACACACACCACATACATAAAAAACTTACCTACACCAAGAGGGAGCACCCAGCACCTCAAAAATACAACTTACAGCTCGATTTTACTTCAAATAAAACAGTTTAGAGACTAAAAAAAAAACGAAGCGAGAGAAAAAATGGCCGCCGAACAAAACGAAAACGAGGCTACAGCACTCTAAACTCGCAAAACACCACAAGAAACTCGCAAAACACCACAAAACACCTACGGATATTCCGATACAAACGTATAACACACATTACTCGCCATTTCTCGCCAATGCGGAAGTACACAACTACGCTAACGGTTTGGTCTCGCGCACGCACAGTGTTACACTGCACACATTCAGCACGCTTACACAGCAGATCCACACCACTAATGCTGCAGCAACATCAAAACACATTCACAGCTCTTCCACACAATGCTTTAAAATAGGTAAAGTATATTCATTTATTAATGTATTATATATTTCATTATTACACACTAAACAGCATTAGCTACCTTACAATTTCATTGCCGTCATTTTTTGACGGGCAATTCGCTAGTAGTTTATAATATGGTGGACAAAAGAGCGATAGAAGCCTCCACCGTACAGTAGTACAGTAAATAAATAGTACCGTATTGGTCCGAATATAAGCCGCACCCGTAAAGTTCAAGGGAAAAAAATAGAAAAAAGATAGTACTCAAATATAAGCCGCACCCGTAAAATTGGAGAGAAAAAGACTCTGTGATCAGCCATTGCAAGAAACAGGCTTTCTAATTAGCACTGTAGCTTTTTTTGCAGGTTACAGGATGTTAGAATCACTAAAACCGTAAATCGCTATTCAATACCGCAGTCTAAAGCACAAAAATCCGCACCCTTACTCGCAATCGCACAAATCGGCAGTAATTTTGCATTCGCGAATAGAAGTCGCACACGTTACAAGTAAAGTTCGCAAATCAGCAATGATTTTTTGACAGTCGCGAATACAAGCCGCACCCGTAACTCGCAAACTCAAAAATCGGAAAAAAGGTGCGGCTTATATTCGGACCAATACGGTACATTTGTGTTCACATTTGACTGTCTAAAGCAAGTTAAAAAAACTTGCTTCCACTTCAGAGTTTCGAGAAAAAACTTTATTACACTGCATTATGGGAAGTTGAGCTGGTACACACAAATGTGCCCACAGATGCCTCGCTCTTCATTCCTTCATATATATATGCAAAATGATTTAAAAATATTATTTAATATTATACAATTAGTATCATTTATTTGTATCCCTGCCTAGGTTCCCAGAGTGCAGTGTAATAACTGTATTTCTTGGAATTCTGAGCAGGAAACAAGTGTTCTTTTTGTTTTTATTTAACTTCTTTTAGACATTCTAATGTGAACACAAATGTACTATTTATATAATGTGCAGGGGAGGGCATTTTTGCCCATCGTTGGTTTACCACACCAATCATTTAATTATCTACTTCTAGCCCCACGCTGGTGAAAGGCAGTAACCTTGAAACCGCTGTACGTGCGTAGGATTCCTATCTTTTGTATTATCCATCCTAAGCTTTGCTTAATACACCAGGCATATGCTTAAAGGAAGCCATGTCGATATATTTTTTTTTGTCTGTTTGCATTGTTGTGGTCAGTGGAAGCAAAATTACAAATAATGAATGTCACTGTAATACTATATATTGTTAAAAGTAAACCAAATTCTTATTTCAGTTAGCAGTGGCTTAAAACAAGAGCGAAACCTTTGTGGGCACATATGCATGTCACATCCCAGGTTCCCCAAATGCAGTGTAATAACTGTATTTCTTGTATTTGTGAGCCGGAAACAAATGTACTGTGTATACAGCGCTACGGAATATGTTGGCGCGTTACAAATAAATGATACTAATTGTGTATTATTCAATTATATTTTTAAATCATTTTGCATGTTTTCAAATGTAGTTATCAAAATGGTAAAATTAAAAAATATGCCCACAGTGGATCTTTAACTTCTATTTCTAGTGAAAAATGTGCTTTTTAATTTTTTTTTATTTTTTTATCTGTAAAGACTCAGACACTGTCCATCCATATTATGAGTTATCCTACCTAGCACGACCAGGGCAATCATGTAAAAAATATCTATTCAGCAACTCCATCCTATCCTTTTTAATAGATTTCAAGTGACAAATCACCCGGTTTAATACTATAACACCACCTAACAACACACTTTGTTTGCTTTTGAATGCTGTTAGGAGTATCTTAGCTCTTTTAAATACCTCTTACATGTATGTGCAGGCGCTGTGACCACGTCTAATTAATGTACATACTTTTGATCCGCATCAGAAGTTTTGTTGCGTAAAGAAACAAAATTAAATCTATAGTGCCTTTCTTGTAAGGAAGTAAAATGGACTTAAATAACAAAAAAATAGTCCAAAGCACATAAACAAAATCCTCTAAGCTGTATATGACTCTTGAAGTATTAGAGGTAGAACCCTTGTAAGACGGCATTTTTATCTGCTGACGTAGCAACAAGCTGCTATTGACTTGGAAAACATGTTGGTGAAATAGTAATGAGGCCGGGTGTAATGTAAGTACTAGAACACACCCCTGGATGTGCAGGTAGCAGGACTATTTTTAAATACTTGATGATCAGTGTATTTTGAGAAAGGTGCAAGTAAGATGTCCTCTCTTTCTTTCCAGCCTAAGATGTCAAATGTGCAACTACACTAGAATAAATGGCGTCCAAAGTAACAGATGCAATAGTTTGGTATCAGAAAAAGGTAAGTACTACTTTTTTTTTTTTTTTATTCAGATTTTTATTAATAATGTTCTTTATAAAATGATGCTCATACAAAATATAGCCGGAGATCGTAATTATCATCAGTAAATACAGATAGAACATGTATATCTACATATGTGTGTATTATATTTATTGTATCGAACTAACTTTTCAGATTCTGTATAGAGCTATTAAAACACAATATCTTACTCTAACTTTAATCCTAAATGGAAATCTACACTCATACTCTAACAGGAATGAACAAATATATCTAACTACTGAGACGGGAAGATTTTATAGGGGCTAGACGCGCTGTTTATAGCAGCTAGGAAGGAAAAAACGTAGTCTGAAGTACACATTTTAGGAGATTTCCAGGTTCCTGGTAAACATATATATTTTAGTCACTCTCTATAAATGTTTGTCCTTTTTTAAAAAAAAATATCTATATTATATATTAATAAATTATACACACAGTTGAATATTAAAAAAAAATAAAATAAAAAAAAAAACATTCTAAAACGTAATGCGTCTTTCCAAAAAAAGGGCTTCTTGCAATATAATTTGTGCGGCTCGAAAAATGTGTGTTTCCAACTCAAGGTGTGTGTGTGTGTGTGTGTGTGTATATGTATATAAAATGGTTATGGATTGAAGCACAAAGCATTTGTAGGCACATTTTCATGCCCCTGCTCCGCTTCCCAGAGTGCGGTGTAATGACTGTATTTCTCGGAATTCTGGGCAGGAAGCAAGTCTTTTAATTTTTTTTTTAAGACATTCAAATGTGAACACAAATGTGCTATATATATATATATATATATATATATATATATATATATATATATATATATATATATATATATATATATATATATATAATTTTTTTTTTTTTTTTTTTGAATAGTAATTGATTATTAGATACGTTTTGCATTTAGTTTGCACATCAATGCATGATTTGAGTTTTCCATTTGGGAGTCTTCAATGCAAGGTACTCCTCCATAAGACACAATACAACACTTGATTTGCTTATTCTGATTTATTAACATAATTAATTTGTAAAACATTTGTTCCTTGCACGTATTCCAAAACATTATACCATACTGGATAATGTAACTTTATTGCCTATTAAGTTGCAGCTCCTATCTTGTGTACAGTGGGAGCAAAGCGCATTCCACATTAGATATACCTCTAATGAGAGTATAGTGGCACGGTTTCCTGTTGGCACAGCAACTGAACGTGTCTTTGTCTCAAAGCCATATTTCAGGAATCGGAGCTTGAAAGGTAATAAGACGTATTTCTTTCTGCTACCGGTTGCATTACCTCTCAGTAGGAGGGTATGATTCCTATGGACAGACAATAAGACAGAGCACCCGCTGCTTCACCTTGACAATATTTTCAGACGCAAAAAAAAAGATTTTCTATTACTAGGATTGTGTGCTTTTGTCTAGAACAGCCTATTTCATCATTATCTGTTGCAGTGAATGTAAATGTCAAAGGTTAAGAAGTGTGCAGAGTGACAAATTGTTTGCAAATCTTCTTGGATCCCTAGAGGAGTATAATGTCTTTCTCAAACAATTACAGGAGCAGATTTAAAACACTACAAAATATTTGCATTTCATGATAAGTTAACTATAAAATGTTAAAAACATTAATTTGCAACAATTATAAGATGCCCTTCCGCCATATTATATTACTGGGGCATTTCATCTTAATTGTGAGATTTTGGTGAGAAATAATTTACACCCTCTGGTATTCCCAAAGGACAATTTGTCTTGGGGAGATCCTGTCCTGACAGTGCTCCAGACAATGCATGTTTGTTTTTAGTTTTTTTTTTAATTGTTTTTGTTTGTAACCTTTACAGGACTTATTTTCTCTGCTAAAACCCTGTGCTTTTTGGAATCTACTGTTGCATGATATCCTAATAATCCTTAAACACCCCACTTTCAAGGCTCAGTTTAAAACTCACCTCTTTAAAGGGGCTTTCTAACAGCTTCCTTAGCACTTGGGGCTCTATTTATGAAGCTTCATATTGGAATGTTGTTGTTTTTAGTCGTTCAGTCGTGTCCGGCTCTCTGGACCACAGCACGCCAGGAACATCTTGAGTCTGGTGGTGGTTATCCTTAAGGTTATTTCGGAAAAGATACCGGAGTAGGTTGCCAGTTGTGTGTAATTTTTCTTCTTTATCGTTGTTAATATAATTTCTTTATCATGATGTGATTATTCAATTACTTTGCATGTATATGAAAAAAGGCACTTTTCTATTAAGTAATAATCCTCCCATTGAAAACCATTTAAATACAATCTGTATTACACACTATTTAGTTATTTCACCCATTTAGACTTGAAACAAATCTGCTCACTATTGAGGTACTTGCATACAACACTTGCTGAGTGCTAGAGGTGTAATTGAGTAAAAATAATACCCGAAAGTGCATTGATCCTAAGAGGCATCCTCCTTCTATATGCTTTTACTCTGTTGCCCCCAAATAACTATGGGACGGGGACTGGATGTTGCAATCTTCATGTATTCTGTACCTTGTACACATATACAAAAATATTTTCATATAGTTTATAAGATGCTCTTTAAATGCATGCTAGACAAATGTGTGAGCCTTTAATGAGTCCTTATTTACAGTAATGCATGGCCGATTACCTTTTCATGATCCATAGGCCATGTTTTTATTTGATATTTTTTTCTTTCAGTTTTATGAGGCAATTTTTTCTTTAGTTATTAATCTTAATGAAAAGAGCAGTGTTTGCAGCAAATTTCAGGCTACATAGCATTTTACTTTCGTTTAAAGTGCTTGTGTAGCAGGAATATAAGGGGAGGAGGTCAACGGTGGGCACAAGCGTGAAAAATGATACTGCGTAAGGTATGGCTGAGCACTCTGCAGTTACATCGCATGGTATGATGGTAATGATTATTAGCAGACATACATTTTTATAAAACCAATAATTAATCCTGATGCCTTTCTTTACACACCAATGCCCTTCAATAGCAATCCGTAATCTGTTAATTTATGAAGAATATTAAATGCCTAGCCACACTAAACTTCAGTTAAAGGTCTATGGAAGTTTCCCCCTTTTTTTATTTTTTTTATTTTTATTTTTTCTAATTTAATATATGCTGCTTATATCAGAAACACACATTACATTGATTCATTATATACACCTACAGATTTATAAAAAAAAAAAATGTTTTCCACACACCCAGAGGTGTCTACATAGGCACCCAGTACCAGCAAATTAAAAAACTGTAATAAAGTATAAGTTTTTTTTTTTTTTTTTTAAGTTGATACTAACCTTCAGGCAGTCTTCCCTGGTAGTCCAGTGTTTAGGACTCGGTGCTTCCAACGCTGTCATCCTGGATTTGAATCCAAGTCAGGGAACCAAGAGGTCACACCACTGCTTGGTCAGTACTGGAACGGGAGACCACCTAGAGAAGACCACCCACTGGAGAAGGAACTTGTAACCCACTCCACTATCTCTGCCATGAATACCAAATGGATCAGCATGACCATGTGTATAAAGATGTTCTGGTGTACAGTCCATGAGGTCATAAAAAGTCAAACGTCTGAACGACGCAAAAAAGACAAACAACAACCTTCAAGCAAGCAGCAACCCAGTGCAGAAACCAGAGCCGCACTGCCTGAGGTGCTTCCTTGTGGTGGGAACAAAAGACTACTAATCCCATGATGCTTTGCTGCATTGTCTTAATCCTAGACATTGCAACAAAGTTGTAGCTGCCTTTTGATTGATCAAAACAAATTTATGAATTTTATGCTAATTTAGCTTGGCTTTTCAAGGGCATTTCTACTTTAAATCAAATGGAACAAAACAAAAGACATGCAAGGGAAGAAAGAATAAAATGGAGAGGAAAAGGAATCCCCTGTTCAATAGTATGGTATTAACGTGGAAGCATCCAAGGTTCACGGCTGCCTACCGATGATACAGAACGGTGATATGCAACCTATCATATCATGTGATATAAAGATGAATACCTGCATGAAAATGACAGCATTTTAAAAATATATTTACGTATTCCACAGAAAAGTAATATTACAACCATTCAAAATAACACATACTTGTTTCATAAACATGTACTAATTATTATGGGGATAATATTTAATACTGGCTTTGGATTTATTACCTTTTTTACTCTCTCGGTTTTACTAAGATTGTATTTGAGTGCTTCAGATGCCTGAAGTCTGTGAGCGAAGAAAGGAATTTTATTTTATGTTTTTTTAATTGTTCTAATTTTACTTTTGCTTGTAGCCATAGTAAAGTGCCTTGTTGTAGTAATTTATATTTCGTCTACACCCGCCCTTTGCTCTAAAACATATTTGTGAAGGTACAAAAAATCTCAGGCCTGAAAAGGTATATTTTTAAAGTTGCTGAAGGCTATGACTATGGTATGTAATTTGGCAAAAAAGTGAAATATTGGGCTAGCCCTCATATTTGCAAAGTTATTTTCTGCAAACGACTGACATTTTTAGAATATTTCTTTAATAATATGTCTGGTTCCATGTCGGACTCTTCATCACACTATGGACCACATCTGGTCAGGCACATCTTGTGGTTGTGCTCATCCATAAGATTTTCATGGCAAAGATACTGTAGTGGGTTGACAGTTCCTTCTCCAGTGGATTGTGATTTGTATGACCTCCCTATCTGTGGTGACCCTACCTGATATAGCTCACAGCTAGGCTGAGGTACACCAGCTCCTTCACCATCACAAGGTAGTGATCCAGAAGCCTAATGTCTTTATTGAATCTAATCTAGTGGACTTGGGCAATATTATAATTTAAGGTAGGCTGGTTTTCCTCTTTGAGCCTGCTGTCGCACTCTACTTCTATTGCCTTTTCCTCCTCATTCCTTTCTTTTGGGTATTTTCCAGTTTAGTTCTCCATTTATGTGTCACCTCATGGTGATGGTTGGTCACAGAGCTAAGAGCATAAACCTCCTGGCCTTCATTTTGGTGTCATAATTTATCATTTTAATTACGATTATGATCATTTTCTTTGCCTCTTCCTCCTCATTTTGTTCTTTTGGGAATTTTCAAGTTTTACCTCTCCAGTTATGTATGAGCTCTCATGGAATGGTGATTGGTCACAGAACGTAAAGCTGGACCTTCCCGGCCATTTGTACTGGTGTAGAGCACTACCTTCTCTTCGACTGCACCTTTGGGTCCTTTCTTGTTATGACTACTCCAGAACAGGTGGCTGCAGTGGCGGGGACAATGCTGAACTACTCATAATAGGAAAGATCGCACCTATGTTGAAATGTTCGGCCATGCATGGTTAAGACATTGAGGGATACATCCACTCCTCAACTCAGAAACTTTATGATTTTTGTTTCTCCAAAATTATTATTAATTTAAAGACTGTGATGGCAACTTACCGCAAGTTGTTTTTATTTTTTATATTACACTTTTTTAACTCAAGAAGACAGCAGTTGTGTTTTTGCTATTACCTGTAGATTTTTGCTTCAAGTTAAAGTGCTCTTGATCTATTTAAAGAGCAGAGATGCAAAACCTGTTCTCGCCTACCACACCCATATAAAGCAAAGAATTATAATGGTTTCATTCATATTATTTCTTTTGTAATCAAAAGAAAATGCATCACAAAAACAATGTGGATGCGTGGCAACTGGTAGACTCTCGCTTAGTGGAAGTACATAGCTGTGTAATTCATCTTGTATATTTGCATTTTTGTTTTTTGGTTTGTGGATGTGTTTTTACATGAATTTTAACCAGAATAATTTCCGATCTAAGAATGAAATATGACAAATTGTAGACAGATATTCTTCAATTATGATGTAGTTCTGTGCAAGAGCAAATTCTGTTTCGGGACCAAGCTTATAATATTTGTAGATGATGACATGCCTGTTTGGTTTACTGGTTCTGAAAGAATATCCAAATAATTATATGGCCAATGTATGTACTTTTCATGTTAAGCCTATTTCCACTTTAATGAACATTAAAAATACATGTGCAAACGGCAGCAAAGCAAATCTGTAGTGAGAAAATATAATTAATGGCTACTGCTGTACCCTTCCCCACCGCTCACATTTTCTGTAGTACTGAAAGGAAGTAAAATATGTCAACTGAGAATGCGGATAAGGCTGCCTTGGTAATTTGATTTGCTCATTAGTAGTGCAGTTTGCTTGTTTGCTTCAGTAAGGGCACAAATGTCCCACATGTTATCATGCAGTTAGATGCCTCTCCCCACATTTAACAAGCTCTCTGACAAAATAATTAGTATATTGACATCCAGTTTTCATTGGTCTTTAAGTTGTAACCAGTTTGTTGTTTGGGTGAGAGTATTCCTTAATTGATATATTCTATATGAAATTGTCTCTCAGTATAAAGCTCTAGTACCTTCTGTTCTCTCCACACTTGTTCCTGCAGATAATGTCCACCCCTATGCTAAAGGCTGTGAGTTAATAGTAAGCCAAGAACACTCTTCTAGCTTCATCAGAGCGTGACGCTAGGGCAGTAAAGGCTTTTACACTAATTTAGTAATTAATAGAAGAATCCGCAAGTAATCTTTTAAATTATGAATAACTATTTTATATATCCGGGTGGAAAAACATTTTACTTAAGTGTTCTGTATTTATTGGGTTCCCTGGTGGCGCAGTGGTTTAGATGCAGGTGCTTTTCTGGGTTTGCATCCAAGAGGTCACACTGGTCAGTATTTGGCTGGGAGACCACCTTGGAAAACCTTTAGTTGTATGCTGTGGCCCACTGGAGAAGGAACTGGCAACCTACTTCGGTATCTCTGCCATGAAAACTAAGTGGATTAGTATGGTGTGTTGTCCATGAGGTCACAGAGAGTCTGACCCAACTGAGCAACACCATTTACATTTTTTTACTGTATTTATTATACATATTACTTTCAAAAATGACTTTTATGGAAAAACTAGCATGCTTTTTTTTTTCGGGGATACATAAACACAACTGATATGTCTGGGCACCTGGACCAGGATGCAGCTATTTGCAGGACTGACCACTACAGCGTTAAAGAGTTAGTGTTCATGAGAAGTTTTTTTTCTATTACCTTTTGTGTATAAGGGGTTTGAGTGTTGTCTAACAGGAGTGTGATGCATAACTAAATATGACAAAATAAATTATTAGAATAGAAACAGATTATTTTTTTGTTTTTTTTAACCTTTCCAAAGTTACAGACAAGTTAACTTATTACATTTGTAGCCACTTCTCGACAGCGCTTTAACTGTGCAGCGCTCTAACTCATCATGGTAAGGTGCAGGGAGGCCATGAGACTGTATAGAGGAATGGCGAATGTGCATGGGAGGGCTCGGAGAGGTGCAAGGGAAGAGGTGCTGGAGAGGGTGCTAGGGAGGCTGAAGGTGGGGTTTTTAAAAATATTAATTCCGGCTCCTATTTTTTTTTATTTTCTATCTCTTGTTCTATTAGGCTTTATCTGCCTATTTTCTATTGCAGACAAACCTACACCGGTCAGATAAAAATGTAGTACAGCCATCTGGGCATATCCTTTTTCACCCCTGGATATCTGCTTCTAGAACATCTCCTAGAAGCTAAAATAAGTTCAAATGTAAGTTTTAAAAGCTGCATTGAATGTATTTGCCTCTTATACTGATTTTATTGCCATTCGGTTATTAAATAAAACCGCTACAGTGAGCATCTAAGTGTCCCTTGTTTTGTTCTGAAAAAAAGACAAGTATTACCCACTAAAAGTATATTTATTATTTTTATTTTTTTTGACATCTGTCCTTAGTCATGTGTTCAGATGTAATTAATATTTCAGAAAACACAGTGTAGCCAATGGGTGGGGATGTTTATTGTACATCCTCACTGTTTACCCTACGTCAGTTTGATAGATCTTTGAATTCCTTGAAGGAACACCCAATTATATCATTGGTTTGTTTATACGGAAAAACTGTCCTGTCCTGAAATACAACCCAAGAAATCTGTAAGTGAATTGGAATTTGCATAAAATGTGTTGTAGTTTGTGCTCCTTGCCTGTATATTTTAAAAGCTCAGCATTTTGTTTGAGTTATGGCTGCCCAAGACACTCTTCGGTCTGTAGTACCTTGTGCGAGTGCAGCCATTTTTACACGTCTTTGTTTCTAAAGTAACGTTTTGGAACATGCCCAAATGTGCCTGGTGGGGCTGTTCATCTGGTTTAATGTACTTTTGTTTAACAGTAAGCATGACCTTGGTGGACTCGCCCTTCTAAAGCACAGAATGTACCAACAGTCTTGCTCAACATATTGGGATTTCATTTCTTGAATTAAAATGGAACCCGCTGTGTAATAATAGATATTGTTTGAGGTGTCTCACTCTTGTACAGGGTTTCCCATGGAACCCTATTTTGGCTGCAAAATATTTGTGTGTGTGACAATCTTTCAGTAGTCTGTCCTTATAGGAGTATTTATCTGCCTCCCTAGAGTAGCTGCTACAGGCAAACCTGGATTGGTATAGAAAAAGTGTTAGAGCAGTCTCTTCGACAGATCTACTCCCAGTCACAGAAAACATGATCGGTGGTGGAGCGCAGCAAAACTGTGTTGTCTAGTCGTGCCTGACTCTCAGTGACTCTACGGACCACAGCATGCCATGTACATCTGTCCACTACTGCTGCTCTGAGATCCATGAAGTTCATGTTAATTGCTTCAATGACCTCATCTACCATCTCTCTGTCCTTCCCCTTCTTTGTGTGCCTTCAATCTTTCCTCTCATCAAAGTCTTTTCTAGGGAATCCTGTCTTCTCATGATATAGCCAAAATATTTGAGCTTTAGCCTCATGCTCATACCTTCCAGTGAACAGTTTGATTTTGATTTCCTGTAGTATAGATTGATTGGATCTTCTTGCAGTCAAAGGGACTCTTAAGTAGTTTTCTCCAACACCATAATTCAAAGGAATCCATCCGTATGTTACTACTGGGAGTACCATAGTTCTAACTACGAGGACCTTTGTCAATAGTGATGCATTTTTATATTTTAACAACTTATCCAGGCTTGCCATAGCTTTCCTCCCAGAAGTGGATGTCTTTTAGACCCTAAACACTATAGTTAAAATTATAAGTTTTGAAAGCAACAATTGTTTTATTGATTGATTTGCAGTGTTTTCCATTTTTTTTTTTCATGCTCGTTCTGACCGCAGTGGTTTTTAATATCGCATATATATTGGGAGCATGCGGGACGTTGCTAACGCTTGCGGGCTCGCGAAGGCGCTCCTTGCCAGCAACTGCGGACCTCTCAAAATTTACGGACTTACGACAAACAAGTACAAGACTCATTACGACCTCGCAAAAATACGACCTTACCGCTCGAAACCCGCGCACATCAAAACATGAAAACCACAATAAATACACACAACAAATACATAAAAAGCTTACCTACAGCAAGGGGAGGCAGCCAGGACCTCGAAAACTGAAGTTACACCTCAATTTCACTCTAAATAAATAATAGAGTTTAGACACCCGAAAATCCCCTAAGCGAGAGAAAAAATGGCCACCGAAAACGAGACTACAGCACTCTAAAGACGCAAAACACCACCAAACACCTACGGATTTTCCGAAAAAGACATAGGAGATTCGAAAACAAGGGCGCAACATTAGAAACACAATAAATACACACAACCAACACATAAAAAGCTTACCCACAGCAAGGGGAGCACCCAGGACCTCTGCAAGTAAAGTTACACCTCAATTTAAGTCCAAATTTCAGAGTTTAGACACCTGAAAATCACCTAAGCGAGAGAAAAAATGGCCGCCGAACAAAACAAAAACGAGCCTAAAGGACCCTAAACATGCAAAACACCACCAAAAACCTACGGATTTTCCAAAAAAGTCTGACGACATCCGAAAACAAGGACGCTAAATCGTCCACAGCCGCGTACCACACATTAGGCGCCATTTAGAACACTAACTTACACAATCCGGAAGTACACAGCTACCCTAACGGATTTGCCTAGCACATGCACACTATTACACTGCACACATTCACGACGCTTACACAGCAGCTCCACAGCACTGATGCTGCAGCAACATGAAAACAGATTGCCAGCTCTTCAATACAAAAAAAAAAAAAAACGCTGCTGCTCATAGCACACAAACAACCAAGAGCCTCGCAATGAGCGCCGAAGGATCTTGGAACACCAACAAAATTAATTTTGCACACAAACAACATTACCTGCCTTACAATCTTATTGCCATCATTTTTTGACGGGCAAGTCGCTAGTCGCTATGTACAAATATTGGCAGCATTTATACGGTTTTGTTCTGTTTAGTCTGTTAATCTCTATGTTCTTTACTTGTATCAAAGATCACACTGGCACATGTTGACTTGGAGCAATATGGACTACACCAGTCACTGTTCTGTAGGATAAGCTCAAAGATCCATCCAATCCTTTCAGCCGTACTTACATAATCATTTTATTACTGACTAATATATTTAACGGCAGTAATTTGTGCTGAATGTGTTTGTTAGAATCCAAAACAAAGTAGTCATGGCTTTAATACTGGACGACCCATGTGATGAAGGGATGACAATGAATGACCTTGGCTGTCTGTCATCCAACATCTGCCTGTGGCCACAAAGCAAAGCAATGTACTGATGCGTCGCTGGGTTATTTCTCACGCAGAGCTTTGTGTTTAATTGTCAGGTATCGTTGGACTAATTGTGGAGTGATGGTGATTGATAACTATTTAGTGCTAAAGAGCACTGTTCTCAGTAAAGACACTCCTAAGTGTACAGTAACAACTAGATATGTCTGAGACATACTTAGAATCTTCAATTATAAGCTGTGAATTTTGTTAATATTTCATATATATCTGCTGGGGCATTGCAAAGGTTTCAGACTTCTCTTTAGTTTATATATATATATATATATATATATATATATATATATATATATATATATATATATATATATATATATACATATACATACATACATACATACATACATACATACATACATACATACATACATACATACATACATACATACACACACCTCTCCATTTTCTATCTAGCTATCTATCCATACATACATACATACATACAGTAAACTCCTGATTGCTGAAGAAGTGTAGTTGCCGGTTAAACCCCTCAAAATGCCTTTAAAAAAGCATTCGCACCTAAACTGGGCTATTTTGGCCCAGAAAACAGTTAGTTAGTATTTTTTTTCTGCAGTCTCGAACTGCTGGATAGTGCCGGTTTAGCAGGAGTTTTGTTTAAATGGGTAATTGGTGACGGGTAAAACTAGCAGCTTTACGTTATAGGATGAACGTAGTCCCATATTTATAATAGGCATTTGAAGAGCTACACTTCGTGGTGAGTAATTTTTGAATAGAACGAATCTTAAGTGTACACCACTTCCTCTGTAGCCCATAGAAAGACATGATTTGGGTATGAGGTATGCACATTAAAAGTTGTTCCAAGCACAAAGCATTTATTCTTAAGAACCTTCAGGGCATCATAGGAGGATGTGGTTGGATTGAAGAAAAGAGACTGCGGTGTGAAAGAGATGGGTGTAGCAAAATAGAAACAAAAAAGGCTTTCTATTGCTAATTAAAATGTCATGTTTAATCACACTGTTCTTCCCCCTACATTTCTTTTATTGACCATGTATAGAAAAGATCAAGGGCATTCTAGTTTAAATGGCCTATTTTGAGAAGCACATAATAATAAATCTGTGTTGGTTTACAAGTTTGGAAATGCATAGAAATTACTGTCCATAGCACCAAACAGAGTTTCCAATGCATATCGATAATGATGATAAATCAGTTGTATATGTCCTACTGATATGTACAAAAAAGTAATTTTATGTAAATAAATATTTTGAAGAATCATGATTTATTTTTTGTTATATATTTTATCTTTTATTTCTCTTTATTGTTCTTTGCTCCCCACCTTGCTTCCCCTCTTTTCCTAAAATGTTTTGTCTTTCGATGTGCTGGATTATTATTCCATAATTGGACACTTAAATGTTTTCATGAATCTTATTGTAAACTAGCGACTTGCCCGTCAAAAAATGATGGCAAAAGGATTGTAAGGCAGGTAATGCTGTTTGGTTGAGACATTAATTTTGTTGGTGGTCTGAGATCCTTTGGCGCTCATTGCGAGCCTTGCGCTGAACACCTTTGGCTCATTGGGAAGCTGTTGATAGTTGTATTCTTTTTTCTGATGGGCGCTTTTGGTGTGATTGTTTGGTCGGCGGTGATGTGTTTTTTGCGCTTATTGCAATGCTTTGTGTGCAGCGTTGGCGGTCGTTGTGAGTGGCGCAGTGAATGGCTTTATGTTGTGAGTTGTTTTTTTTGTGTGTTTTTTTGTACGCTAATGAAATAATAAATTAATAAATGAATATACTTTACCTATTTGTAACTAATATATGCAGGAAGCATTGTGTGAAGAGCTGACAATCTTTGTTGATGTTCCTGCAGCATACAATGTTGGTTTGCACTGTTGTGGAGCTGATGTGTAAGTGTCAGCAATGTGTGTTGTGTAAATAGTGTGCATTCGCGAGGAAAATCCGTTAGGGTAGCTGTGTACTTCCGCGTTGTGTAAGTTAGTGTTGTATAATGGCGTCTTATGTGTATGTGGTACGCGGCTGTGGATGATTTAGCGTCCTTGTTAATGGTGTATCTTGGACCTCGTACTGCTCTTTCGGAAAATCTGCATGTGCTTGGTGGTGTTTTGTGTGTTTATGGTCCTGTAGTCTCGTTTTTCGTTTTTTTTTTGGGCAGCCATTTTTTCTCTCGCTTAGGGGATTTTCGGGTGTCTAAACTCTGTAATTTGGACGTTAATTGATGTGTAACTTCACTTGCAGAGGTCCTGTGTGCCCCCCCCCCTTGCTGTGGGTAAGCTTTTTATGTGTTTTTATTGTGTTTTTAATGTTTTCATGTGCACGCGGTTCAGGCGTTAAGGTCGTTTTTTTGCGAGCTCTTAATGTTTTTGTTTTTTTCCTAAGTCCCGCGGCTCGTATTTGTGGATGTTAAGTCCGTAAATTTTGCGGTGCAAGTCCCACCTGCGGCTCATTGCAGCTTCGCGAGGTCGCAAGCGTTAGCAACAACCCGCATTGCTGACAACTATATATGTGAATATTATTATTATTTTTTTTAATACTTTTACAAAAAAGGCAAACATCTAATGTAGTGAGACAGCAAGAGCATTTCCTGCAGCGTTCCTGCCTCCTGTCCCACACACATTAATCTTCAGGCTGTAAGGTAACCACCTTAAAGTCTCTTTTCTTGTAGTACAAGGGTGTATTTGATGGCCCAAAATAGTTTTAAAGGTTTATGGAATTTTAAACATGAATAAACTTACCCTAAAGTAATGCATTCAGTTTCCTGGCAGTTGATTTTGAGAGAGAAAGCCCCTGAAAATCCAAGCTAAATTGGCATAAAATGCATAGCTTGTTGTGGCCAATCAGAGGCTGATACAACATTGTAGCAAAGAATGGGCATTTAGTCACTGCAGTAAAGCATCATGGGAGTTGCAGTCTTTTTTGTTCCCACCCCACACCTTTCTTCTCCCTGGAATGATGCCACTTTGGAAGTGCTGCTACTGGCTGGAAGGTTAGTATAGGG
The DNA here is from genome assembly GCA_027410445.1 of Discoglossus pictus. Lineage (NCBI taxonomy): Eukaryota > Metazoa > Chordata > Amphibia > Anura > Alytidae > Discoglossus > Discoglossus pictus. The sequence goes on from CM050167.1 coordinate 372,343,555, forward strand.
TTTAAAAAAAAAATACTCTAATGCAGTTCCTTGTTGGTTAGCACCAGGTGTGTGAAAATTTTTTTTTTTTTTTTTTTAATAAATCCTTTGTGTACAGAATGCCTCAATGCAATGTGTGTGTCTGATATAAGCAGCATGTGTCCGATTAGAAAAAGGTAATAACAGAGAAACTTCTATATAAAGTTTAAGAATTCTTGAGCAAAGACTATTTCATCAGTTTGGTTCAGCTTGGTCAGTCAAATAGATATATATATAATTCCTCCAAATTTTGTCCCATTTGTGGCCCTTAAAGACTGGAGCTGGACACTGCTAGTCAACAGGAGCCACGTCCTAACCTTGTGGGAGCATGCAAAGCGGCTTGCAGTAATGACTGTAGCTCAAGGACAAATACCACATGGGAGGTTAAAAGGAGTAGACAAAACACTCATATTGCATTTATCTTGTGAATTAAAGTTAAGGTGCAAAAAAATATAAAGCCCTGGAGCAGAATTACCTTGTGAGGAGTCAAGTTTAATCCCAGTGATAAGAAGTAACGTGATATAACTGACAAGCTTGGCTCTGGTGCGCTTGTGCCTTGGGCTTCTAGTTGACTGCTCATAGACTAGATCATTCCTGATAACCCCAATATTGCTAGTGCAACATTTGTATGGAGATGAGCAGCTTCTGAATATTAATTAGCTGTTTTTATGTACTAATTACAATCCCAGACTGGTTGTCTGTCCCTGTGGTGACCACAGAATTAAAGGACAAAAAAAGCAAGTACCTTATTGGTCCTCCTATAAGCGGCACCTATGAAATGCAAGGGGGGGGGGGGATATCTGAATATAAGCCGCAACTTTCCTATGGTAACTTTTTTTATTTTGTTTGTTTTTTTGCGGGTTACAGGCCAAAAATGTTAATGTTTTACAAGCTACGATCGCAAATCTCTATTCAATTGCTACAATTCCGCAGGCACTCGCACTCGTAAATGGCAAATGTTAAAGAAAATCCTACGGGTTCCAAATAGGCCCCGCAAGTGGGCTAAATGTAGCACTGTAAATGCAAATAAAAAATCAATACTGCACTGTAAAATACGGGGAAAGCGATGAATGATATTAGAATTAATTTCGCAGCAGTCTCAAGCCCTCAAATCGGCAATTTGTTTACGGTCGCAAATATGAGCCGCACCTGTAATTTCCAAGCTCGGAAATCGGGGGGAAAAATTGGGGCTTATATTCAGGCCAATATGTCAAGTATAATCCCAGTGATAAGACGTAACTTGATATAACTGACGAGCTTGCTCTTGGCTCTGGTGCAATTGCGCATTTCATGGTCTGTAAAGAGTTTTTTTTTTTTTGTAGTTCTTTCAGAAAGAGGATATTCAACAGTGTCACTGTTTTCTTTTTTTTTTTTTTTTTTTTTTTTTTTTTTTTTACTGAAGGTGTCAAAGTTTAAAACTGTATTCAGACTGTTCTTGGACTAAACTATGGTCTCTGCATTTCCTATTCTTTTAAATTAATGTTAAACAGGTTTTTCTTAATATTTTTCATTAAAAAAAAACACCTTTTTATAATGTTTAAAACATGCTCATTTTAAACATGAAAACAAAATGCTCCATGTACTTTTAAGGTTACAGACTTCTTGCTGGTGCTCCTTTAATGATATAGAAGCAATAGCAGAATGTATCAAACTAATCCAATTGCTATGATTTCAAGTACACAAATCCTCTTAAACCAAATCTAATACCTAAAAAACCTCTGAAACATCCTATTGATAATACAGTATTTTGAAGAACCTGACTTTGAAGATTAGAGCTTTTATTTTATTTTTTGAAAAGAAAGGTCTTAAACAAATATGGTTTTCCATTTGTTATTATTGTAGTCAGAATATCTTTAGTGACAGCAGACAATTTGTCTTTGTTCCTAAAAACATTAGCAACATAGGAGAGACAGTGGATTCAGATAAGATTTCTTCACTTTTGGAAAGTCTGGCACTTTTTATTGAATTGTAAAAACTGAAAAGAGATCTTATCTGAGTTCTCACAATTTTTCTAATATTTTTAGGAAACAAAGGCAAATTGTCTGCTGCCATTAAAGACAATTTGATTACTATAGTTACACGTGGAAGGCCATGTTTGTTTATTTCAAAACGTACTAACAGTTTTTTGTGCATGTTCACGCTAATTTTTTTTTCTATTTTGAGCTGCTAGTCTATGGCTTGTGAGTAAGGGTTCTCCTAACGGAGCTTACTCCTATCAGGATTTATATTGTCAAGTGGCTCGAGTAGGAGAACCCTTCCTTACAAGCCATAGACTTGCCATTCAAGATGGAACCCCCTATGACATAAGCAGAGAGCGCCAAATAGAAGATTTTCTCTCAAATGTTTATGCTTGCGGATTCCATGATAGTTTGTTACATACTATTTGAAGCTTTTACTAAAAAAACAGTGGTCCTTTAACAAAGATCCTTGATAAACCCGTAACCGTTACAATCATTGACCGTACAAGACGAAAGGGTGTTTTATTAGTCCGTCCGCAAAAGCTAGTAATAAGTAAACATGAAGGTAGACCACACGGGTTCCCTAGTTGTCCAGGAATTAGGATTCAGTGTTTCCACCGCTGCAACCTGGGTTCGATTCCAGTCAGGGAACCAAGAGGTCACACCACCCTCTTGGGCATGGTCAGTACTTGGATAGGAGATCACCTAGGAATACATGCTGCGGCCACAGGAGAAGCAACTTGTAACCCACTCCAGGATCTCTGCCATGAAAACTAAGTGGATCAGGATAACCATGGACATAAAGATGTGCCTGTTTGTTTGTTACAGTCCATGATGTCACGGAGAGTCTGATACGACTGAACGACAAAAAGAGACAACTGCCACTTGTAACATGTACCTGAGGTGGTGGAGTAGGAACTGTTTATGCTCTTCCTTATCACCCAGATTTGGGGTGCTGTTTTGATCTCTAAATAAGTAAAAATTACCCGTTGGTTTAATGTTATTTAACTTAAAATAATTAAACAGACATTTTTTATTAGCTCTTCAAAGTTGCATTTATAGACGATTCAGTATCCCGATTTAAAGGGAAATGGAGAACGCATTATTGTTTTAAAAGAAGGTATTTGAAAATGAGTTTATTTTTTTAGTCCTACTGCTGTGTAATCTGCTTTTAGTGTAGTTACCCCGAGTGTGTTCCTTTTCAGTGTTTACCAAACTGTGACATCCTCCGGTTTTAATTTTGTCACCAGTTTTTACACACAATAAATACCTCCCAAAATGTCTGTCTGAAAAAATAAATGCATTTTCATGACAAGAATTATAATCATTTTTTGGGGGTTATTGTATACTTATAAGTAATAGAATAAGACCTATAATAAAAGAAAATAGTATATCCTAAATGATTTTCATGGCCATATTTGAAAAAATTGTAGCAAAAATTGTTGGTTTCACGAATATTATAAGAAAAAGGTTTAAAGTTTTTGGACCATTCTCGTTTGTGGACAAGGACCTTCTTATGTGTCTAATTTTCAGAGCTCGCCATGGTCTGTGTAACTTCCTGTCACACTTGTGACTCCTGTAATAGTCTCCTTTTTTAGGCTTTATCTACATGCTCGTATCTTCAGTAAACCGTGATCAAAGCTCCTAATTATAGTAACTTCATAATCTGAGATCATTTTATGCGGCTGAAAAGAAATTCAAAGAATGTCTAATCACTGCAGGTCTTGCAACACTTGAGATGTCCTTCAGTTCCATGATTTTGTCTCATGTGAAAACAGATTTTTATGAAGCATCTTCTGTACATTTTCTGTTTCAGGGTGCATGATAGTGAGAGGTGGAGATTGGCTTATTTGCGACAAAAACAAACAAACAAACATGGAGTATAAAATAAACCAAAAGTTCTCCAGCTATCTGTAAACTCAATTCGATTGTCCATTCAACAATTTGTATTAGACGAAGTTTATCATTTTTTTTTTTTAAATATGCAGATTAGTTGTTAAGTGATCCAGAGGAAGGCAAACAGGGGGTGGGGGGGAAACAAGTAAGAAACTTGGCTAATCGTCTCAAAGGGGAAAAAAAAGAATTCATTCCCGACCACAGATACTGGCGATCGGATTCCTCCCTGGATCAATACTCTCTCTAATTAACCAGTGAGTAGATAATATAGTAAATGGAGTCCAGCTTTGTGTTTTTTTTTTTTATCATGGTTGATGGTATCCTAGATTGACTAAGATTCACTGAATACTGCATTGGCACTTTTAGATTTGAAAAATTGCAGCTTTAATGTTCCCAAGTTTAAAATTTCATATGAAAGTCCTCTATTGCAGCAAATAAGCTAACCATTCCCTACTTGTGATACCTAATTTAGTTATTTGTTCTTTAAAACTGTCACTGGGATTTATAAATATCCGCTCTCTCGCCTCTGTTTAAAGGGACTCTGTCACCCCAACAATAAACTGGCTTCATCTTGAAGAGCATTAAATACTATCTATACATTACTTTAGACCATGGGTGGGCAAGTTAGGTCCTGGAGAGCCCCGCACAGGCCTGGATTTGAAGATATCCTTTCTGTATACCAGGGAGTCAATCAGGATAACTAAAGAAGTGACTGACTCGCATGTGCACAGCAGGGATATCATCAAATCCAGGCATGTATGTGGCTCTCTCACTTGCCCACCCCTGAGTTGGGCTGTTTTTCCTGAGATATTCATCATTGCATGTGCAGCTCATTTATGCTAATGAAGTGAGACTCTGGTTATTTTGGTAGGAGAAAGAAATCTACCTACATGATAAAATTGTGGGAACATTATTTTGCCACCCCAGAGACAAACAAGCCGGCTGCGATTCTAATTGGTATTTTGGAGCCAGACGCTTGCATAATATTTAAGCACAAACAATGATGAATATTTTGAATCGTTCACTTTTAGCTAAAAATTGCTAGTACACTGTATAGCCAATTTTTTTATGCTTTTTTAGCGTGCCAGAGTTCCTTTAGGACAGAATTATTTAATTTATTCTTGGTTTGAATATAAAAGACAGCCTTGAATCCTTGGTAAGCCTCCGCAGCCGGTCGTACACTAGAACACTTCATCATTACTGATCTAATGAGCTGTGACTTCCTGCCTTTTCTTGCATTGCTTTCTGTCGCGCTGCCTGTTTAAACAAACTAGCAAGAAACTATAAAGCACGCGTTTCAAGTCACATCATATGTAAAAGCAATTATAATGCTGTGCCACAAGGAAACCGTTATCTGGATTTATGATCAATTTATATAGTTACTGTAATAGTGCAAAAACAGTCAGTTGCTCAATCTATTAGTCCGTTCTCGGGTTGAGCTCAGCGCCTGTGACTTTGTTGGGTTATTTTTGTCTATTCATATGATTGTTTGGGTTTGGTCTACCTAAAGGTCATAGGGAGCTCCAGACAAAGGGGTTACGGCCTAGAAAATGTAGCAATGGTTAAACCCGTAACTTACAGCCTTCTGAAGCTTTTGATCTTCGTTACGGTGTAGTTATGATGGCAAAAATCTCAAATCTCTATTCAATTGCTCCAATTCCCCAAGGCCACAAATGTTTTCACACCTGTAAATGGCGAATGTGGGAGGAAATCCTACGAGTGATAGAGAGGACCTGCAACGGTCTCAAGCTCCGGTATCAATGAGTTAATACATATCGAGCCACCCACATGGACTAGAACAGTATGCACATTCATTCTCGTAATTCTGTGTTTTGCGGCTTTGCGAGTCTGAATGCATATAGGACCCCCGAACCTAATTGATCGACGTGTAACCTCCATGTTTTACTGCCGTAATAATGACACTCATTTTCTATTGGCTGATTCAAAATGGGAGGTTATGGGCTTGCTGACTTGATCATGTTCCTGCCCTGAACTACTCCGACCCATTGGATGGTTTACGGTTTCGGCTTTGGGACAGCAACTTGCTGCCTTGAGCAATTGAATACCATCGTAATCAGGAGGCTAACAGGAGCCAGCAACACACTCTCAGACGTATGGCCGTCTGCGATACAGTTGCGGGTTTGGAATTGAATGTTGCTCTCACTCTGATGCTATTTTTGAGCCCTTAATTATATCTCCCCATGGAGTTATGATGAAGAAGCATGGCAAGTTGGTTGAATAATGGTCACAGAGACTTTTTATTTTTTATTTTTTTTATTTTATGGTTTAATTCTTCTTCTTATTATTATTATTCGGATCTCTACCAACTGGCCATGATTTATCATCCCAACTGTGAGAGTAAAACACCCTAGATAAAGAGTTGGAGAAAAGTCATTTTACAGATCATTTATGCTTTAAATACCTAACTTCCATTATCTATCACTTTTACATAAAATTTGTAATAACTCTGTCATAATTATATTAATTTTGTATGTATCCTTCACTGTTGTTGATCTCTCTTAAGCCGCATGTTGTCACTGCTTGCCCTGTACTTAAAAGTACACTGCCTTCATGAGCTACAGAGGGGAGAAACTCAGTGGGAACTTTGTTTAAGAATTTAGGCAAAAAAAAAAACAACAACAAAAAAGCTTTATAAAATATAGGACACAAATTTAAAGAGTGACGGGCATATTATATCCTAGTGGCATCCAGAAACCTTCCATGTCACTTTAAGCTTTCAACATTTGCAAATATTTATTTGACTCTCCATTTAGGGAAAAAATAAACACATCAAATGCTGATGATTTGGTTTTTGTTTTGTTTTTTCAATGAATTTTCTTTTTAAATGAATGTTTTTGTGACATTTTTTGTCTTTACATTTTCAGATCGGAGCTTACGACCAGCAAATATGGGAGAAGTCTGTGGAGCAAAAAGAAATCAAGGTACATTTTGTAATGTTAATTTAACTGACTACAACGGTGAAATTATTAATTGTTTTTTTTTTTTTGTTGTTTTTTTTTTTTTAAGGCATGTTGCCTACTTTTAATAGAATCATATTTTTTAAAATAGAGGAATGGCAATCTATTTATACCATAATCTTTGCTTCTGAATCTTGTGTAAACACCTGAACCTTAAAGAACGTTTGTGCAAAGCCTCATGATACAGGTGTACTAAACTCTGAAACTCGAACATCACTTCATAAGAAAAAAATATAGGTTTCTTTGTAATGCTTAAGTCATTATTACTGCTGTAGAAGTGGTATTGTTATTCTGTAAATCATAAGTGTTATAAAATATGTATTTTTATAAAAAAAACACCGTTTAGTGGAGGAGTTAAAGGAGAAGTTCAACAAAAACACAAGTTGCTTTTATATAAAGAGAATTGAAACATGTATATAGAAACGTATACAATTTTTACTTTTTATTGCTACAATAAGTTTGCCTGTATGTTAGAGGAGACAGGTGATGTGAACAGCAAAATACCACAGAATAAGTGCTAGAGTTTAATTCTGTACCTGTACAAATGATATGTTGAGCCAAATACGCAGCTGAGACTTATGTTCTTGTAGCACAATAGAGTGTAAAGGCTCAGACGTCTCTCCCTGTCTTGAGTAGGAAAAGATACATCAGATAAGTTCCATAAATTTGACCACTGTAATCCCCTTACAACAGAAGCTAGACGTTATAATTATACGTTATTTGTAACACGCCAACATTATTCTGTAGCAATATACAGGGGTTAAGTACAAGGCTAAAACCGTATTATTGTTTAGTTGTTCAGTCGCATCCAACTTTCCGTGACCCTATGGACCACAGCATGCCAGGTACATCTCTGGTACTGCCCCCCTGAGCTTGATCAAGTTCATTGCTTCATCTAGCCATCTCCGTCTCTGTCGTCCACTTCTTCTTGTGCCTTCAATCTTTCCAAGCATAAGAGTCTTCTCTAGGGAAATGTTCCATCTCATGGCATGGCCAAAATATTTGAGTTTCAGCCTCATGATCAAACCTTCTAGTGAACAGTTTATCTTGCTTCCCTGAAGTACTGATTTATTGGATTTTCTTGCAGTCCAAGGAACTCTAATTAGTTTTCACCAGTACCACAATTCAAAGGCGTAGATTCTACAGCGTTCAGAGTTACTTTATGGTCCTGCTCTCGCATCCATATGTTACTACTGGGAATAACATAGTATTAACTACGCAGACCTTTGTTGATCATTTAATATCTTTGCTTCTGGGGAGGAAAGCTATGGCAAGCTTGGACAAGCTAGTAAAAAAGTAAACGTCTTTTAATTCCATGGCTACAGTCACCATCTGAAGAGATCTTGGATCCCCAAAAAATAAAATCTGTGACCACCTCTTTTTCACCTATTTACCAGGAACTGAACAATATTCACATCTTGCAAACGAATAGTATACATAGTGCTTGTTTCCAAAGCACCCTATAAGACTAAAAAGCTCAAACTTACAATAAGACATTGATCATTAATCAAAGTTGTATTCAATTATTTAAAAGGCAATTTTCATTATTAAACTTGTGTTCAAAGATCAGAGTTAACTGCTGCCGGCCATGGTTCACTAAGGTCAGTGGGAAATGTGCCATTGTTTTGGCAGTGCTATATTTTTGGGCAAACATGTGTAACCAATGAAGTGGCTGGAGACCTCTAGTGGTAAACTCATTTCCTTTGGCAAATATCTTTTGAAGTGAGCTACATTGAATAAAGGTACTGTTCAAAGTCAGCCACAAAGACTGATTCAAAAAGGCTTCATAGCCTATAAAATCCAAATAGTTTTTTTCCGTTAGGGCATTAGACCGAATTACACGCTTGGCAACAAACTTTTTTTGTGAGTGCAGTGTGTAAAAGTTTGTCTTCTTATCTAAGGATATTGACCTTTATGCCCTGTTTATTGGCTTAACCGCTTCTTCCCTCTTGATGACTTAATCATGGTGGAGGCAATCAGCTGAACCAGAGACTAAACTTGGAAGGTGAATTCAATGATCAATATTATTATAAATCATTAAATTGAAATTGTATTAATGATCACTGCATAAATAAGACAAAACTCCTCTTGTTAGGGCATTACAGTGGTCCTTTTAAAGAACACATCCAAGCTCTTATAAAGCCTACCCTTGATGTTCTTCCCACATGTTTTTTTTTATTTTTTTTTATGTTTGTGTTGTGATCTGCTGGACAAAGCTTGGTTGTTTGGACTGGTCCTTTAAGTGTGTTCTTTCTCCTCTTTGTGTCTCACTCCATTTTAATTTCTTTAATCTTTCATAATGTTGACTAGGTTTTTTTTTTTTTTTTTTAAATTGTCTTAAGTATTTGCAAGCCTCCTTAATTCATTTTTGACACCGTTCTCTTTTGATGGCGTCAGTTCATTAAGCTGGTGAGTAATGTGGACCTTCAAAGCTTGTATTGTGTTGTGGCTAACAGAGAATGGTTGATTCAGTATTGCCTAATTGTGAAAAATATTTGGGCATGATCCCTTAAGGAATGGCTTTGTTTGTTTTTATCTTTTGGTGCATCAATTGATACTTTAACACTCTACCTTAACACTTTGACACTAAATATGGTGGCTAGAAAGTGGATTGAAACACCCTCATCTATGTATAAAGTAAAGCGAGAGAACCTTCTGATATCATCTACATGTCTGGAGCAGATTGGGAGATGCGGCCTCTCGCACAACTTTTCAGTGAGCATGCTCTGCCACTAAGAATTTTGGGAAGTTGCATGCAAATGAGGCTCAAGATGTTTGTCACTAGCCCTCTTAAACTGTGGTGCATCTTCTGCCTCCTTTCCTTGTCACCACCCAGGTGTCCCAGCCTTTTTCAGACATTTAGGTGTACTCTGTTTGTTTATTTTTTATTTTTTTCCCGAATTCATTTTAAGCAGCGCTAAGAACAGTTTTGAATTAAATATATTTTGGCTGTTGCTCAACTCGACCCCAATTAGCTCATTACACCATAGCCTAGTTCTCATATGAAAACCAATTGAAAAAAGAAACCATTAATCCAGAGAGCCATTCAGAGTACGGATATAAAGACCAGTCTTGTGGGAATATCTCTTGTGCTGAGTGACAGCCAAGAAATAGTAAAGGCATTTTTTTTCTAATGGCAGTTAACTTCCAATTGCAAGTATTTTTATTGGGATTTCTACTATAACTGGGTCCTATGCTGAATGTGACACCATAATAAAATGGTGCTCTGCTTTTTTTTTTTTTTTTGACTGACTTTAGTCATTTAAGATAGCACAATTAGGAGACGTTCCAGATGCTTGGATTCGCTACACAAGATAAATATTTTTTTCAGACCTAATAATTAGTCTTTCACTGTAGGGTCTGTTGCTCTCTGCAGCAGGGGGTTATGCCATAATGTGGTTGAGTGTACTACAATCTGCAAAGAATGTCCAATATTTCTGATTCAGTTTGTGGATTAGTGTTTTTCACAGTCGTGCTCATTTCTCATCCAGTGAGTCAGGGCACCCTAGTTTGTCACATGGAGTTATAACTGGGGTGATAAGTGACAAGTCGTGATCTGTCATTAGCCATGCTGTACATTTAGTTTTATTTGAATCACTGCACCCTTTTGGTGCTTGTACCCCTGAGAATTTCTGTTTAGAAATGTATTAATAATTTTAAATATATTAAAGGCACAACATGGCACCACATACAAGTGCCTGAAGTCACTTAATTGTGCATTTGGTGGGAAGATGGTTTCATTTTTGTCTGGACAGTTAGAATCTATAAAGCTTTTTGTATAGCCAATCGCTGTTGTAGGTTGGTCATCTTGTGTACAGTATTTGTGCATCAGATCAGTTTCCTGCCAAAGTCTAATAAAACATATTGGTTCCAAGTAAAAAATAAATAAATAAATACAATAAAAAAATCAGATAACCAGTTTTCCTTTTTTTTTTTTTTTTTTTTTTTATGTTTGTAACTTTTTTAACTTTTGCAGATTTTTTTTTTTATTTATATTGTCCTGTTCACTTTTTAACTTCTGGTTTTACATTAAGTTTTGTATGTTTATTATATTCAATAATATGGACACATGATATTTTTGATAAATTTCAAAATACAAAAAGTACCCAGCACTCAAAAGGTTATTAGTTAGTTAGGAAATTGTATAATAGGGAGTTAGTGATAAAGGTAAATAAGCCACAAGAAATAAGCACACATATACAGAAGTCCCAATAGCCCAAAATAATATTGAGAGGACAAGTGTATTAAAACATAACTTTTATTGAGCTATTATTAAAATATATTAATTTAAAACCAAAACGACGCTTAAAAAACGTGTTTAAATATTTGATGTTTTGATTAAGATTTGTTTTAATTATCACTCCAGTTATGTTGTAATAAACAACGGGGATTTACCTCCAATCGCTTGGTGGCAAGTCCTGACACAACGCTAGGCCTGCATAATATTCTTCATATATGTTGTTTGAAAATAAATACTTAAGAGAAAATTCAACTTAAGAAGCCAGAGATTATCAGAACACAAGTTATGTGTAAATTGCCAAAATAAGGACATATAGTGTTCCCAATGTATTGATCCGATTATACACCTATATATGTAGTCACATCACTATGCGACTTATTTGAAACACAAGAGGGTATAGAGGGGAGAGAAGCGCAACACCATATCCTAGTGCAGATAAACACACATTTATTGATTGGAGACAAAATATACAAAACGATCCACTCAGGACTGGATGTATAATTTGCACCAGCAGAAAGTGACATATTATATATATATATATATATATATATATATATATATATATATATATATATATATATTATATTGTTTTGCAAATTTTCTTTTTAGAACATTGAGAGAGCTTCTGTTTTGAAGTGAAACCAGTTACTTTGCCCACCATTGGTGTTGAGCACTAATGTGTTTTGGGATTGTGTGTATTTATGATAGAAGTAACAATAGTGCGTTAAGGGGCAGCAATCACTCTGTACCAGAACACAGCATCCACTTAAGTCATTATACCCTGACTTACTAACCAGGGAGATTGGTTCTCCAGGTGGAGAGGGTACTTAGTGGACCCCAAACTGTATTTTAAGGTACAAGAAGCCATACACACGCTATACTAATCAAAAACAATCTTGTTCACTACAAGATGTTGTATGATATTTGTGCTTGACATTCATCTGTTCTACCTGTGACATTGACCACCATGCAAGGGGATATCCAAGAGTGTTAATAACTTACCTTTGTTCACTAGGTAGACAAATGTGAATGGATTGATTTGTACATTTGATCTCCAGTCCATACATTTGTGTTTCTCTGCACTAGGACATGGTGTTGCGCTTCTCTCCCCTCTATACCCTCTTATGTTGTAATATACTTGTCCTCTAACTATAATATTTTTGAGATATTGGTACTTTGTGCATATGTGTGGGGTTTTGGTTATTAGTGTGTGGGGGGGGGGGGGTTCTTCTAACTCATTACATTTCAAAATAGTCCGTATTCTCACTTGGCACAAAAGGTAAATATGCCGTTTTTGGGCTGCAAAACTAATAATCAGCAGTTTATTCTAATAGATAAAAAGATATAGATGTAGGTAGGGGGAGATAGAGATGGATTTTTTTTTTTTATATAATTTGCTGCAAAAAGATGTAAGGCAACCCAATTAATTTATTTAATCAACACCTAGAGAAGCCCATTTTGGAGTGCGGCTGTGTGTCTTTAACCCTCGCAGTCTGAAACTAATGAATGAAAAGGAATCGACACAACTGCATGTCCTAACAGTAACTCTTATTAACAGCCGTCTGTGTACTGATGAGGAGCTCTTTGCTACCTGCAGATGCTTTGTTGGGTGATAATTATCTCTTGTTATCACTGTGATGATCTGAAGAGCATGCCCAAGTTGTTGCAATTGAGGACACAAGTCAGCCCAGGCTTTCCGAGCATGCAAGATTGCTGTCTGACTTTCACTTCCCACATTGTATAAATTGTTACTGCAGAGCTGCTAAATCAGGATTTATAATCTCCGTCATGGAAGCTCAATATTTCAATTCTCACTTTTTGTCTTATCTCTTTTAAATAAATAGATGAGATAATGAGTAAGGTTTTAAACAAGCTGAAGAAGAAAAAAAGGACATTTTATACACCTAGCATTGCAAGTAATAGGTTGTGCCCATTATCTAATCTTTCTGTGGCTGATCCGTGTTCCAGACCGGACAAATTCTTTAACAGAATTTAATATATAGATCAGTGTTCTCCCCTGAAAATCAGGTGGGTATATAGTTTTACGGTGTGTGTTTGTGTTATTTAGTCAGACAGTTATTTATTATTATTATTATTATTATTATTATTATTCACTTTTATTTGTATTGTGCCAACATATTCCGTAGTGCTGTACTGGGGATAAGAACAAGGAAGAGAGATACAGATATAGATCACAAGATACTTAGAAGGTCTAGAAAATATCTGCTTGTTGATTACCAATATATAATAATCTGAGTTATTTTTGTTTGTTTATTTATTTTAGTTAGTGATTCAGTGTTGTTGCTTTGTTTTGACCTGTCAGATTACCTTTAATGAGTTGGTCTCCTCCTTTTTAATGGCTGTGTCGTAAATAGATTTGTGACACATCAACCAAAGGTTTTTATACTAGTCATTGTCTGGTATTAGTAAAATTGCTTTGAAAGCTGTACTTTAGAAGCCAACAATTAAACCAAATGGTATAATTTAAAACTACAGGTTGGGAGTACATCATTATTTATTTATTTATTTTTTATTTTCTCTTACAATAAACTTACATTGAGGTTTGTAATTTCTACCTATCAATCAGCCTTTCTGATATACCGATCAAGGCTGTGGTTTTAGCATTTATAAGCAACGTTTGTGGTCCGCCTGCATTGTTTTCAGGCTAAAGACTTCTGACTTTAAGAAGAGTGAGCATGTGCAGAGTAATTAGCTGGATTATGAAGTACCTTTAATGTGTCTTAGACTTGTCGCCCTAGACAACATTTTAGCATTTTAGTTCTGGTTTATTTGTCTTCCCAAGCCTAGATATTTGCGGACAAATTTCATTGAAAGGGTCACTGAA
>CM050167.1:372359989-372369989 GCA_027410445.1 Discoglossus pictus
ACTGAGGTATCTGATTAAATTCTTATGTTTTCTTTAATAGGGTTTAAGAAACAAACCAAAGAAAACCGGACATGTGAAACCAGATCTCATTGATGTGGACCTTGTCAGAGGTAAGTACTTGTGCTCTTCTATGTATCATCTGCTGCAGGTAAAATATGCGAGGACTCTTTTTAAAATAATCATCCCTGGGGTTGTTTTACTACTGAGCTCTATCTAGCACAGCATTACAAATGTCTGTGTAAAAATAAAAATACCTTCAGGCACTTATATTTTTTATTTCTTTAATAACATTATAAATCAAACCAAAAAAATAATTCTTTAAATTTAAAACAAATAGCCAGTACAAGAAGTAGTCTGATTTTTAGGATTTAGATGCAGAAACCTAACATAAGAGTGAAAAGTTATTGATGATTATTTATTAGTCTTTAAATATAAAACTGTTCACAATTGTGTATATTAATTTAAAATGAAGCAGAAAATATGCAAAGAAAAAATAATTTGAAATTCTTTTCATTGTTTTTAAAATGCTGACCTTTTAAGCGGGTGATATACATAATATTATAAAGCAGCAACATATGCATAATTTCTTGAAAAATTAAGTTATTAAAATAATTTCACTTATTGTTTAGTGCTCAGTTTTATCTAGAACAGTATTGATGAATTCCATGCACCTTTAACATGAGAAGGCGTCAATATAGATGAATACATACTAGAATTACCCATGATCAATTGAAGGATTCTTTTTTGAATAGTGATATATAGATCCAAGTTGCAATCCTTTAATTCCAATGTCGAAGATTATAATCTTTATATATATTCACAGAGGTCATTATCTATTCTTGCTAAACTATCAAAGGAAAAATGATGCAATGGCTGACATCTTTGAAAGTAATTTGCTTTCTTTATTGAAACCAGTTACCAATTATGATGGTCAAGCCTTGCATGATGTATGATGTCACTTGGGATTATTACTAGGCAGAGGTGGATAAACATCCAACGTTGGTTGCAATGAGCCGAAGGAGGGGCCGCATTTTGCGGAGGTGGAGGCTCCAATGTCCGCTGCAATGAGCTGAAGGCTCATTGCAGGCCGCAAATTAGGGGCCGCATTTCCGGAGTCTAATTTAAGGAGTTTTGGAACTTGAAAATCGGCTAAGCGAAGGAAAAGAAAATTTAAACGAGGCTACACAACCCAAAACCCGCCAATAACAGCCAGGCACATGCAACTTTTGGCAAGGACGTACGAGGTACAAAAATGCAAAATTACGAGGTCGCAAAAATACGAACTTAATGGACGAACCGCGCACATCGCAAAACATTAAAAACACACAAAATACAAACACAATTAGAAAAAAAATACATTACACACAGCAAGGGGGGACAGCCAGGACGTCTGGGAGTCAGGTTGCATGCAAAATTAAGTCCAAATTACAGAGTTTAAAAATTTGAAAATCCCCTAAGCAACAGAAAAAATGGCCGCCAAAACATTTGAAAACGAGGCTACACGACCCCTAAACCCACAAAACTCCGCCAGGCACATACGACTTTTCCACAAACCAGTACGAGGTACAAAATACACTATTAGCAAGGACGCATAATCATCCACACCCGCGTACCACATACACAATCTCCGCCATTTTACAACACTAACTTACACAATACGGAACTACACAGCTACGCACGCAGCCTATTTACACTACACACTGCACACATTGCTGACACACCTCCGCTCAACAACACTGCAAACCTACATTGTATGCTGCAGGAACATCAAAACAGATTGTTAGCTATTCAGCACAATGCTTGCTGCATATATTAATTACAAATAGGGAAAGTATATTCATTTATGATTCCAATAATGAAAAAATACATCTACAGAAGAAAAAAAAAACACAAGGAGCGCCAATGGTGCTCATAGGACACAAAGTACACCAGGGGAGAGGCTTGCAATAAGCGCCAAAAGGAGATCAGCGTGGACCTTACAATGAGCGCAAAAGTGCCTCTGATAACAAAAAATACACCAACCGAGAGGCTCGCAATGAGTGCCAAAGGATCTCAGTAGACCAAAACACTTACTGTCTGTGGCAAACAGCATTACCTGCCTTACAATTTTATTGCCCCATCATTTTTGACGGGCAAGTTGCTAGTAAGTAATATTTGCCATATATGTAGCAATATTAAGAGTGATTTTAAGTGTGTATACATTTACAAATTGGGCAGTAGTTAGAAACAATTCTAAACATACTAATGAGTGAAACCAGGCAGTCCAGTCAAACAGAAGCTGCTCCAGGTTATTAATAAATTCTTCTTATGCGGAGGTAGATGGTTGGTAGACTTTGCATGCAAGACAGATCTTGAAACTCAAAGCAGAAAAGGAACCGGGAGAGACAGCACCTGAGACGCACTGCTTAAGGGTACTAGTGATAGCATATGGCCCCACTCCTCGTTGCCCTGTGAACACTTGAAATTTGCACTGGCAGCTCATCTTATCATTGTTCATCAAGGTTTAATGTGTACCTCCTGAGTTTGTACTGTGTGATTAACATGACACTCAGACTTCTTTTTCCTTGGCTAATATTTCCTTTACCTCTAGCCATTATTATTACTCTTGATTTGTAATATACAATTTGCACATTGAGTACCTATCCCCTACCAGCCTATTACTCTCCTTTTCAGTCTACAATTGCTGAAATCTTTAAGTTTGGATGTGTATTATTTTTTGTTTTCTGACATTATTAACTCAAAGTTTATAGTTGTCCACTATTAAACTGCCAAATTTTAGTTTAAACAGTAACCTCGCAAATTCTGTGAGTCAGGTGGGAATAGTGCTTCAACTTTTTTTTTTTTTGTATCTTTATTTGAAGGTTCTGCGTTTGCAAAGACAAAGCCTGAAAGCCCCTGGACATCACTGACACGGAAGGGGATAGTCCGAGTTGTGTTCTTTCCTTTCTTCTCTAGATGGTGGCTTCAAGTAACTTCTAAGGTCATTTTTTCTTGGTTGCTTCTACTATACCTCCTTCAAGGTAAGACACGCTCAATGCCAAACTTGTAATTTTCCAGGGTTTTGAAATTAAACTTATATCATGGAAGTGAAGATGTCATGACTTTGAAATGCCAAGAAAATAGCAAGAGTTGCAAACACTTACCAAAGTACTATAATCCGTGCTTCCTGTTATTATCATTCCACTGGAGTGATACATTAGGAAGTGACTGCAATAATTTGAAGAAGGTCTCTTTATTGTTAAGGATGCGCATTATACTTTCCTCATCTAAATATTATCATCGGTTTGTTTGCTGCCAAAATGGATGGAACAATAAATACCAAAGCATTTCTTTTCTTCAGAAGAAAACTTTATTGGATCACATTGGTCCATCAAGTAAAACATTTGAAAGAATATACTTTGAAAGTCACAAACAAACAGAGTTGACAATTATGATTTGTTCATAATGTAGACATTGGCATTAGTGTCAGATGTAAAAAATATGAATGAAAGCATTAATGATAACTTTTAACATGTTTTTATTGGCTGATTATTCTGCCACAAAACCATCTCAGGTTCATATTTTTACTCTGTTCAGATAGACAGGACATCTCTGATGCAGAGAGACATGGCTAGTATGGATGTCCTTGTCTGACTGGTTTGAGCCCTAAGGTCATTAAGGCCTTAATGTCTGTGCTCCTTGAAGCACTTTCATTTTCCAGAACAGAATCTCAAAGTAAGCATTTTTGCTTTAATTCAACCAGTCTTGCATTTCAGAGAGCAAAACAATTTTTTTTTGTTCTACAAAAAATAAGTGTTTTTGATTAGTCATTCCGTTGTGTGCGACTCTCTGTGATCCTATGGATCACAGCATGCCTGGCACAGCTGTCAGCTTCTGCCCCTCTGAGATCCATCAAACTCAAGCGCATTACTTCAATCCATCTCCACCTCTGCCGTCCCCTATTTCATGTGCCTTCAATCTTTCCCAGCACCAGAGTCTTCTCTAGGGAATCCTGTCATCTCATGATATGGCCAAAATATTTGAGCTATAACATCATGATCAAACCTTCCAGTGAATAGTTTGGCTTGATTAACTGTAGTATTGATTGGATCTTCTTGCAGTCCAAGGGGCCCTAAGCCGTTTTCTCCAACACCTCAATTCAAAGACGTCAATAGTGCTTAAAAATAAGTAGAGCATGTTAAAATTGCGTAATATGCACAAATCATACTACAGTATGTTATTTCATTGGCTGAAGATGACTCCTATATCTAGTTAAAAATGGTGCACCCCAGGGAATTCTAACTAGCTAGTTCAGTAAAAAGATCTTAATTTGAAAAAAGGAAACACACTGTGAAACATTTGATGAATTATCTGTTGCATGCAAAGGAAAAATGTCCTTTCCATGTCCTGTTATACATTTTTATTTACAAATTATACAAGCTTTTAAAGAAAATCCTGGCACAATCCATATCTCTTTAAATGTAATAATATGTGTTTTAGTTTGTTTAGTGTGTTTTTAAAGTTTCCCTGTTTTTTTACATCTTTCTAATCTAAGACTTACTGCTCATTTCAGAAACATACATTACATTGATTCATTCTATACACACACATCTATTTTATTTTTATTTTTTAAATGGTTTCCACACCCCTAAGCTGCTTACATAGCATCTGGTACTAACCAATAAGAAAACTGCATTCAAGTATGTGTTTTTTTTTTTTTTGTTTGGCCAGAACAAATTATGAATGTTATGCTAAGTTAGCTTGGATTTTCAGGGTAATTCCTTCTCAAAATCATCTGCCAGAAAAATGAAGAAATTTGCAAACCTTAGGGTAAGCTTATTAATGTTTATTTTGGGATTTATTTTTATCATGCAAAAAAAATAAAAATGTTTGCCTACACTACAAATTGTCCTCTATCAGATGCCTTCATAATCTAGGAAGCTTCTGTATACCCTTTTTAACTCCAAATGGTGCTACTCAATTTTAAGAACACTTAAAAAAAAAAGTGCTCTGTTAGTAGGGTAAATGAATAGAAAAGCAGTTCATTTCAGGTAGCCCGGTTTCTACATGTTGTTTGTCAATTGGCTTTTAGTTTCTGGAAAGGGGAATCCACTTTGTCCATGTTTGTTTGGTTTTGTTGCAGTGCTTGCATTTGTGCTGGCACAGTTGGAGCGTTCGTGAACAGACTATTTCTATTTATGGAAGAAAAGTCAGACAGTCAGAATGAGGCATCGTTGAGAGTGCTGCGGGTAAAAATGAAAAAAAAAAAATCTTTTAACAGTGAGGCTTAATCACTAGGCTTTTTATATTCATATTATGCAATCCTTTGTTGTTTTTGTCTAGCAGAACAAATGTGTTGCCTATTGCTTACACTTTGTTCAGATAACTTTTTGAGTACTCTCTAAATAACTTCTGGAACTTTAAGAGTGTGGGTAAAAATGCCAAGGTCAGACCTCAAACCGTTCGCTTTGCATCGACTTATTTTAAAGGAAGAGCGCTGAGGTTTTAAACTATGGCATAATTTAAAACTATAGGTAATGACAAGCACTTTTTCAATTTTAAAAGTATATAGAAGTTTCATGGCTTATGAATGCATCCTCGATAGAGGAGAATTGTTAGTGTATGCAAAAAAAAAAAAAAATCAAAAATAAATATTAATAAACTTGGCCTAAAGTTTGCAAATGTCTTCAGTTTTCTGACCGTTGATTTTGAGAATTCAAGCTAAATTATAAACCATTCTAAATTTGTTTTGGCTAATCGGAGGCAGCTACAATCTTGTTTCAATGTCTGGGGATTCAGTCTCTGCAGCAAAGCATCATGGGATGTGTAGTCTTTTTTGTTCACAACACAAAGAAGCAGCTGCTCTGGATTTCTGCACTGTGCTACTGTTGGGTTAGTATAGGGTTAAAAAAAATACTTGAATGCAGTGTTTCTATTGGTTAGTACCAGATACCTATGTAGGCACCTATGGGGGTGTGGAAACCAATTTAAAAAAAAAAAAATCTGTATATGTATAGAATGACTCGTTGTAATGTGTGCATCTGATATAAGCAGCATGTGTTAGATTGGACAAAGGTAAGAACCGGGAAACTGGGATATACCTTTTTATGTTGCATTTTTTTTGTTTATTTAAACATTTTTTTTTTAAATGTTACAAATATACGCAATAAAAAAAAATGCTCATTTGTGATGTACCGTATATACTCAAGTATAAGCCGAGATTTTCAGTTTTCAGCCCAACTCCCCCCCCCCTCCAAATACCTCTCCCTTTCCCGTCACTTACCTCCATCTGCTGCTTCTGCTCCGGCCAACGCTCCGGCGTCTTGACCCGGCCAATGCCAATGACGTGGCGCGCATGTGACGTCACGTCATTTGCATATACCGGGTGCCGACGCAGGAAGAGGTAAGTGAGGGGAGAGGGGGAGGTATTTAGAGGGGTAAAGTTAGGGGGGGTTTAGGATGAGGAGGGGGGGGGTTTAGGATGAGGAGGGGGGGTTTAGGATGAGGAGGGGGGGTTTAGGATGAGGAGGGGGGGTTTAGGATGAGGAGGGGGGGTTTAGGGTGAGGAGGAGGGGGGGTTTAGGGTGAGGAGGGGGGGGGGTTTAGGGTGAGGAGGGGGGGGGTTTAGGGTGAGGAGGGGGGGGGTTTAGGGTGAGGAGGGGGGGGGGGTTTAGGGTGAGGAGGGGGGGGGGTTTAGGGTGAGGAGGGGGGGGGGGTTTAGGGTGAGGAGGGGGGGGGGTTTAGGGTGAGGAGGGGGGGGGGTTTAGGGTGAGGAGGGGGGGGGGTTTAGGGTGAGGAGGGGGGGGGGGTTTAGGGTGAGGAGGGGGGGGGGGTTTAGGGTGAGGAGGGGGGGGGGTTAGGGTGAGGAGGAGGAAGAGACACGGGAGGGAGAGAGTGGGGAGAAGAGACACGGGAGGGAGAGAGTGGGGAGAAGAGACACGGGGGGGAGAGAGTGGGGAGAAGAGACACGGGAGGGAGAGAGAGGGGAACACAAGAAAAGGGCATAAGAGGGACACAGGGGGCAGCACATTTCCCACCCTCGGCTTATACTCGAGTCACTCATTTTTCCCAGTATTTTGTGGTAAAATAGGTGCCTCGGCTTATACTCGGGCCGGCTTATACTCGGGCCGGCTTATACTCGGGCCGGCTTATACTCGGGCCGGCTTATACTCGGGCCGGCTTATACTCGGGCCGGCTTATACTCGGGCCGGCTTATACTCGGGTCGGCTTATACTCGAGTATAGACGGTATGTAACATACAAACATTAACAATAAGGGAAGTCATGAGCATTTAAAAAAAAACATTTTTAGAGAAAATCATAATTTTTTAAACTCTGTTTATATGTAGAAAATGCCATTTTGTTCAATGTTATCACTTCATAATAGCTTTATGCCTGAGTGATGTGCTTATACATATCCATCAGTAGACGGAGAGATGGCAGTGGTGGAGAAAACTAGATGGATTATTGAACCTTTTTTAGCATATCAGAATCTACCCATTTATCTTCAAGTTCAAGCAGCTTGCAACAGTAAATGCAAGCTTTGCTCCCACAGAACTGTAAGTGTTCATGTCCCTCGCACAACCTTCACCAAAATATCAAGGATATCTCCAATAACCAGCAGAAGACGATTTTTTTTGTTTGTTATTAATTAAAAATGAGCTTTCTGACTGCCTATTTATGCTGTTGATCAGACTCAAAGTTTAATTTAAGTTCAAACCTTTTTTTTTTTGTGGTGCAATAGTCCTTTTAAGCAATATTCCTCTTCTAATGCAACCAAATAACTAGCAGCACATACATTTTTTTTTTTATATCTGCTGCTCTTTTATATCTGACCTTTAGCAAAAGCCCTTGTAGCTATTATTTGCATTCCCTTGTCGGTATCTGTTTGTTACTATGGAAACTTATTTTTAGAATGCACTTTTTCTTTTTACTGTTATATATCTGCAGATTGCTTAATAAAATATATCTGTTTGCTGGAAGACTTCTTTATTTAGTATTTACAATCTATTTTTGTCTTAAAATAAAATAAGCAAATTCGCTTCATGCTCTCATAAGATGCACATGTGCTCACCAATGGATGCAAAACAGGAGAGAGAAGGAATAAACATAATGGACGGGGGGTTCTAGACTGATGTTTGTGGGTAAATGTTAGACACACGGGATACAAAAGCAAACAAGAAGTATAGAAGGTGAAGGTAAAAACAATATTAACACATTGCAAAATTAAAATAGAGGACCCTGTTATTGAGCTTAAAATCAAACGTACATAGAGCTTTTCCTAAAGCACCTTACAAGATTGAAAACTTGCAAACTTATTCTAAAGGGTTTGTGTGGAGTACAGGTGGTGATTGATAGATGCATAGCACATATCCATCTATCTTTTTTGTTGGGTGTAAATTTGTACATCAGTATATTGAACAAATATATAACTATATATTTTTATTAATTAAGGCTATGTCTGTTCCTTATTTTTAACGAATAATTATGCTATATCTACATCTAATGCACTCGAGGCCATATAGCCTACTCACCAGATGCATTAATGTATACTAAGGTGTGTTCTAATATATATTCCTATGTTACTTGTGTTTTAAAATAATAATGTTGCATTTTTACATATTTTTTTAAATATTACTAAACTAATCTGGTCTAAATTTTTTGTTTTGTAGTTGCCGCAATAGTATTGTTCTACATTTCGCCCGGGACTCACTGTGTACCTCTGACTGAAGTAATTGGGCCAATATGGCTGATGTTGCTGCTCGGAACTGTACATTGCCAGATTGTTTCAACACGAACTGTTAAGTCACCTCCTATAATAGGTGGAAAGAGAAGAAGGTAAACCGAAAAAGAAAGGGGGAACTGTTAGGCTACTTATGCATGGGTTGGTTTGAAATATTGCTGACTTTCAGTGTGGCAAGTCCTTTCTGAAACCTGAGTGCCCGAAGGATTATGGTACACTGTGCCACAGTCTTTCCATCTTCTAATGCGATCACTAATATAGTGTTCACATAACTTCAATCTGCTCCAATACCTGGAATAATATAGACGGTCAATAATTCTTTGTATACTGATGGACAAACCAACAGCATTTCAGTAGCATCCTGTGATGCACCAATATTAAACCGCTAAAGCACTATATCATTTCAGTATGTAATTATTAAAAAAATCTCCAGCTAATCTTTATTGGTTATTAAGTTAAGCATGCAATTAAAATTTTCAGAGTGTAGGATTTTGGTTAGTATTTACCTCTGACCTTACAAGTAATAAAAGTGCTATATAAACCACTTTAAATGCTCAAAAAATGTCTTGTCTGTTTTAGATCTTGCTGACCGTTGTTTGTTTACAGGTCATGGTAATATTTTGATCTTCAACATAACTTTTGCATACATTTTATCTATATACTTCCCACAACTACATTTAATTTTGATATAAAGTAGAATGATAGCCGTAATTCTTAATTTTACATTCAGATGCATAGTTTATTCAAGTTATTATTTTATGACTGAAAGGAGAAACAGTAAAAAAAGATACAACCTTGAGCAATATTATGGTAAAATGTAACTTATTTATTTTTGTAAAAAAAAAATGTCTAAAGACAAAAAGGAATACAATTAAACTACCGAGTTAGTCCTAAAAGATTTATCTTATTTTAACTGTTTCTCTAAATTTAATTTTGTAGAATTTGTAAAAGTAATGGAAGCTGTTAATTCTGTTTATATATTTTTCATTTTTATCTTTTTTACCTTTTCATGACAAATCTTTGTTTTTGTTTTAAATCCCTTGTTCACATAGATCTTTGAATTAAAAAAAATTGTGCTCTTGTCCAACATAAAATGTCTATAATTATACAATTAAAGGAAAAATAAGTAAAAAAATATTTATTAAACTAAATATACCATTGGAAGTCACCTAGTTACGTTGAGTTTAGGATTGATAATCCAACACTTTATTAGGATGTAGCTGTTATCTTTTGCTAAGGCTACTTTGTCCAATCGTGTATGGGCCCGTTAAGTAGAACA